>QARZ01040676.1:0-41499 GCA_013407115.1 Glycine latifolia | reverse complement strand
CTCTTTAATCTTCATGGGTATTGAATGATTTCTTGGGCAAGAGTTTTTAAAGAAGAATAGGAGAGCATGTTCTGAAATTCATTTGATCATTCAACTCTGATTGGTAACTCACATGCATTCATATTCATTGGATCATCAGGTTGTTTCTCTCCATTCTCTTTGGGTGTAAAACTTGTTTTGCAATCTTGTAATTTTGATGCTATTGTAATTTGTTCTTTGAAGCTTATCTAGAGTAGTGTTCTCTAGGAAAGAACAGAGTAGTGTTCTTTGGTTCTTGTTCTATAGAAGTCTAATAGGGTTTTAGATTTCTTGTCTTTATCTAGAGTTGATAAAGAGGGTTTTGTAATAAAGCGTGTAAGAACTAAAATTGATAATAGTGGAACTCTAATCTAGTGTTGATTAGAAGAAACTGGATGTAGCTTCTTTTGAGAAGTGAATCAGTATAAATCCTTGAGTTGATTTTCTATTCCTTAATCTCTATTAGTCATCTTGCTCATTTGTTCTTGGTATTTTTATCATTACTAACAAGTTCTATTTTTAAGCTATTGATTTCTTGAGCTGAGTGGTTTAATTGATTAAAAGCTTTCTTGATTTCAAAAGTGATTAAGATCCTTACTCTGATTTGAAAAAGAATTTTTTTTTTAAAAGACCACGTATTAATCAATTCACCCCCTTCTTAGTTATTGTGGGTATTCCTATTGTTTTCATATTTATTCTTAAACACCCGTTTAAACCCTGAAATTTCGAGTTTCTGAAATAGGTGTTTGATGTGTGTTATGATGCTTGATTGTTTGATTTATTTTATAATTGCTGTTTTGTGTGCTTTTTGTCTTGGTATAAGTGTTGGTGGATGTTAGGGAAGTCAACTCTATTAATCTGTGGTTGTTGTTCTTACACGTAAAGTGGATATGTTGTAACGACCCGCCTCGTCGCTACGATATCATAACTCTAAATGTGATTTTTTTGTTTTAAAATTTTAATAAAACTTCATTAATTTGATTATGAAAAATTAAGGTAAATTTTTTTTTCCACGATAATACATTCATTAAAAATGCATATATATATATATATATATACACAACATATACATATTATTCCTATGTCAGAACATAACTCAGTTTTTACAAATATATAGATTTGAGATTACATGTCTGATCAAGAGAAACAAAGAACCGACTAAAAACAAATCCAACTCTCTCTTCATGGCAAATTCCAACGTTGTCACGTTGGCTTGGCGGCTCCAACAGAAGAAATCTCTCTTCAATATCACCTATTGTTGATCATCTGCTCCCACGAACAAAAGTTCGCGATCATCACAGGTATCAACCACACGATACAAAAATTGCAAGGGTGAGTTTATTATACCAAAACCAATAAGCACCAGATAACAATAATTAGAAAGAAACAATAATAACAATCACAATCATTCTCAATAATAATTAAGTTCACCCACGCAACTAACTAGTCATTCACTTTTCCACAACTCAAATCAATCATGATTAGAATGATGTATGCACCTAACTCAATTCTCAAAATGCAATGTGGTACCATTCTCATGGAAATAGCCTCTCTAGGTAAATGATGCAGTAGCTCGTCGAGGTCACCCTGTCGTGCACAGGTCACTCCCCCCTCATGGTGATCAGCCCTGAGTCTCAAGGGAGTTCCAAACAGAGTGATGCCCCCTAGTACCCCCGATACTTACTGTCCATCATTTTATTTCCATCCATGCAAATATGAAGTATGAAACATGGGCACCATCAATGCACTGACCATGGATAGCTAGGGACCGGAATTTTAAACACTCCCGTTCTCTCTTGGGATGCTTAAAATTCGTAAACCCTCCCTCGCAAGGTTATCCAGTCATGCACCCCATGTACATACACAACATCACAGATACACTGACCAAGGATAGATAGGGACCAGAATTTTAAACAACCCCTTTCTCTCTTAGGATGCTTAAAATTCGTAAACCCACCCTCGCAAGGTTATCCAACCGGTCAATGTACCCCACGTGGACATACACAACATACAACTATGGGTATCCATGTGTATCCACATCACACAATGACATTGCTCACATCAACATTATCTCTCATCAATGTCATTATTAACAACAATATCACATCATCTCAATTTCAATATCATACATATTAAACTTGTCTCATTTCAACATCAATTCATCATCATCTCATCATAAATCACGTCATCATTATATCATTTATACATCATCAAACACATCATCGTTATCTCATTCAATCATCCATCCACAATCCATATTATCACGAGACTGGTATTTTAGGAAAATTCTAAATTAAAGAGGAGGACTACAATATAGAAATCACACTCTTATGCCCATTTAAAAATTTAATAAGAAAACATATTATAAAATTTTGGGCAGAGTCTCCTCTGTAATTAAGACTTTTTCCAAAAATCCAATCATTACCACAACAACATCAGTCACAGTTTTATCCATCAACAAACAAATTCATCGTATCCCTTTAGTTAAAAAAATAGTGTTTCTATAAATAAATAAAAGCCAGTACACAGCAGGGACAGACAGATATCCTCATAGTTAGACTTCCTGACCTCCAACTATGGTATCAAAAGCTGTAAACAAATAACAAACTTCCCTTACCTATCTTTGTCCCTTTGTTAGCTTCTTGTAGCGTCATTTTGAGATCTCTCAAGTTCATGTGCTAATCTACACGTCATTAAATTCCCATATTTTAGTATGTCAAACTAGACTTCTCAAGCTTTCTAACAAGGTATCACATGCCTTATTTGGATTTCTAAAACTCTAGCTATAGCATTTTTAAAACTAGACTTCAAAGCAGCCAGCGAGTTCCAATTTCTACACTGACATCCCTTAGTGTTTTCGTGACTGCAAGCAGTACACAATTCATATTTATCTGAAATTTTTATATGTTATAGTTGACATCCAGATATTTATTCCATATATCATACACCTAATTTGAGTAAGAAATGAGAGAGAAATAAATTTTTCAAAACGGATGGCAGAATCTGTTTGGTGTGGACAGTTTCTGGGCACGATTCACTACTTATTTTGGTCTCATATTTTAGGACAACATAGTAGACATCCTAAGCTTTAAAATGAGTGGTCACACACCTCATTTGGTGAAGTACAGAGGAAGATATGGAAATTTCAAAACAGTCCAAAACTTCAGCCTAAAAACCATACGAATTTTAACAGCTATACTTACCAAAGCATTTGGCTGGAATGATTCAAGAGCTTGAGGAAGGAGCTGCAGTTTGAGTGAGAAGAGAAGAAGAGAAAATGAAACAAAAGTGAATAGAGGAAAAGAAGCAAGTGACCGTGAGTTAGGGAACAAGTTCACTTATAGGTGCAGTTTTTTATTCCAAGAAGATATTTTTTTACTCTTGCATTAAATGCATTCTTACCAAGCAAAAAAATCAAAGATTCCCTCATATGGCTGAAAGGGCATGTGGTATGCTGGCTGAAATGCTAGATTTTTGCAACACATCACATGATTTTGCACTTCCATGTCAATTATTTTGTTCCAATTCTCACGTATAAACATGCTTTGGTTTATGTTTTTGTTTCTTTTAATTTAAACCAAGTGTACTCCATGTAATTTTCAATTAAGTTGATGGCTACTAATGTCTCATTCATCTAAAATCTTAAGCCTTTACCCCGAATCCTACACATTCAGAATTGGTTTCTTTTCATAAATTAACTAATCATAACTAAATATATTATAAGCACTTCCAAACTTGTCACTTGGATCCATTTGCTTCTATCCTATCCTTCTTGTACAACCATCACAGATATTTCTCATGTGATAATTTTCCTCATCATATCATCTCATAGTCTGAAATTATAGCTCATGATAACTTTAGATATTCATGAAATTTTTCTTTATTTTTACTGTGAGGTTTATTTTCTTGTATTTATTATATTGAGTAGTAAAATTTAGAGAATTATCTTATGGCTTACTTAATCATAAATTTTTAGCCAGTCTAGGTACTCCTAGTTTTCTTGTGATATTTGTCTGTTGCTAAGGATATTTTGGTAATTTGCCATCCCAGGGGCACTTTTGTAATTTCATCAAATTTTCACAAAATATCTAAGGGTATATTTGTAATTTGTCACTTAATCCAAGGGTATTTTTGTAATTTTCACTTCAAAATATCTAACAAAAATATCTAAGGGCATTATTGTAATTTTACTTCAATGGCATTATGGTAATTTTCCTTCAATGGCATTATTGTAATTTTACTTCAATGGCATTATGGTAATTTTCACATCAAGAGAAAGGGTAATATGGTCATTTCCCTTCCAATATTTTTATAATTTCTCTTTTTGTTTCTAATTAACATTTCACGCAAACAATTCAAACATAAACAAAATAAACTTCACATAACCTAACATTCACATCAAGTAGTTGCACAAGATTAATTCACAAAACATTTCAACCATATATTTTCAGTTATTGAAATTTCAGGGCGTTACATATGTCCTGTCAGCGGTGTATTTAAGCATCAGCGTGATGCCGCAAAAGCGTGTTTCTTTCTTTCTTCTTTGCGCTTTTCTCCCTTCCTATCTAAACTTACCCACACCCTGAAAACCACTGCTTTCGACCACTCTGAAATACCCTCAACCACCTAGGACCACCATAGTTGCCACAGAACCCCTACGTCAAGAGGAACCTTGTGACCGGAGCGAAAGTCTTAGACAACCCTTCATAAAGTTCGAAGAGAACGGAGCCCAACTCTTTATTTCTTGGCTTCTGTGAGAACGTTGCATTCGGACAAGCTCACACTTAAGAGGATACTATTACTGCACCGCTAGGCTGTAAGAGAAGAACTCCTGGTCAGGTAAGGGGAGTTTATTATGTTGATAACAGTGTTAGATACCATAGTTGAGGGCCAGGGAGTCCAACTATGAAGATAACTACATGTCCATGTTGTGTGCTATTTTTCCAGAAAAACTATGTCTTTTAACGAATGAGATGCGGAATGTTGATGTTTGATGGTGGTCTTGTGTGAAGAGTTAGATATCGTAAGAACTACTTGTTTGTGAAGTTGGTGTTTATTGGTGCAAACTCCCAGAACACCTTTTTAGCAGTGTTCGTGGAGGTGCCGGCTACCGGGTTGGGTATGTCGGGTTGAGCTTATTATGTAGTGTGTATGTGCGAGATGTAACTCTTAGTAGTCCTTTGTTGGCGGACGCCAATATCCTGGGTTCGGGGACTCTTTCTGACAACCAAGGGATGGGTCTGTCGAGTTGTAGAATCTAGTGCGGCTCATATAATAACCCTGTGTTTAATCCAGGTTTGTATGACCAGGTGTTTCTTAGGGGGGTGTATTTTGGAACTCGGATATGGAAGGGGTGTAGATAGCACCTTTTCAAATTCAGGATCATGCTGTATAGAAGGAACTCAAACAAGGAAGGAAAGAGCGATCGGGTAACTATCTCGGCAGAGCTCGTATGTTCCTTCTCCTTGAGGGACCAAGTTGCGATCTCGGTAGAGCTCGTGTCTTCCTTTTCTTCGAGGTCTAAGTTGTGATCTCGGATAACCTAGTTTGATCTCAGATGTGCAATCGGGTAGTCATCTCGGTTGAGCTTAGGTGAGCTCGAAAGAACTCATATGTGGTTGACTTGTAAGAGCTACTGGGTAGAGAGATCGGAAGAGCTCGTAACCCTTTTTTGATAGAGTTACCGGGTTAGTGATCCCAGAAGCGGTTGGGAGGAACCTTGGACTTGTGGAGTACCAAGGTAGGAACTCGGATGAGGTCGGAGGAGGAGGGAACTTTGGACGTATTATAGTACCAAGGACGGGCTTTTATGCAATCAATTACATAAGTATTTGTAAGCGACTAAAACAGTCAGTACTTGCTGTTTAACCCAGACTTAGTCTTTTTACACGTGTCGACCCTACATTTTCACTTTATACAAGTGCCACGTGTTGACTCCCTGCTGGTTGTTTTGATGCAGGAAGACTCTCATTATTTTACGACGCATGTTAGTTTACAAGATATTTAAGATATGCACGAGTGAGATATTTCAGTAGTAACCTCATTTCCATTGCCTTTGCTGAAACACTTTCTCTCTCTTATTCCATATTTCCTCCATTGTTAAACCCAAAATAAAAACTTAAAGTTATTACAATATGAAAGTGAAATAGAGATGAGTAGTTACACTGACAACAATATCGAGGTTGTGGGGATCTAGTACGATTCCTCTGTCTACCACCTCCATATCGACCCCTTACAACAGAAACACAAATGAAAGGTTCAACTTTAAAAAGTCCATCAAAGTAGATTTCCAATATTGCAAAATTGAAATCAATTAGCAAATCAAACTAGTCACACCTTCCTTAAGTATTAACACGCATTTCTTGAGGAGTTTTCTATTTTCCTCAGCAAAAACAATCCTTATTTCACGTCCACCAATGATAGTAAGATTAAGATTTTGCTTTGCCTCAGCTGGAACTTCACCATACCGATATTTCACAAATCCAAAGCCTCGAGGCTCACTACAAAATCAATTCAATTAAATTTAAAAGTTGTGAAAGCAAAATGCATTTATAAAAGCAATGTATAAGATAGGTGAGCAACAAGCCTAGCAGCGGGTTGTATGGATGGTAAAGCAGAAATACCCAGTGTAGAAATCAACAAATAGATAAACATCCTTCACAGGACCATAGCGCTCAAATGGGATCCTAATATCCTCAGGCCTGCAATACAAATAAAAAATTTCAGTTTGATTTCTTTAATTCAATTACATTCAATAAATGCAATAGAGTGCCACAAAATAGAAGAAAGAGTACATCAAGCAAGTACACAGCCATTGTAGAAAAATTATTTCTCCGTTCCCAATGAGGATATGCATTGAAATAATTCTAATTTATACTGTAATGCAAGTAAAAATTACAACTTTAAGAAGTTGAACAAAACTCACCAAATTGTGATCCTAGAATTAGTCCATATCAACAGCATCAACATGCAAAATTACTAAAAAAATTATAATTTGGTTACTTTCTATGATGAACATGCTACATGCTACAAAACCAACACAAACATTTAAAACTTCATGGAAGTGGTGATCTGTTGAACCTGAGTACTGCTGGATCCATTGAAATGGGGTACCATGACCACTATAATCAAGCTCCGACTATTGAAAGACCTGCAAAGTAGCCATGTTAGTGATGAGCAAGCACTAATTAATGATGATAGCAAATTTGGTATGAAGCCTTATCTGTCCAACACAGCATTGCTGAATAAACAAGTTGGAAGATATGAATCCCTCCAATAGATGACTGATGATCTTTGCAAATGGAAGGTCAGTAAGCATTAATTTTATTTACTTCCATTAGTATTTTTTTTGTCTCTACAATTCATTGACAACATTCTCATCACAATCCCAGGTTATATTTTACTCTTCAATTATGCTAGGTTCATAATATTGTTTTATAATTTCATGAGGATATAGTGATGAATAACAGAAAAGTTAAACTGCATCGTGAAAGTGGTGTTTTTGACTATCGTAAATTGAGGGATTTGAACGTAGGAGATGTATTGAGTGAATAACAAGATGAAATTTTTCCTACTGATCTCATCTTACTTGCATCAAACTATGATGCAATTTGATATCTTGAGACCATGAATCTTGATGGAGAGACAAATCTGAATCTGAAACAAGCATAAGAAGCAACTTCAAAGTTGCACAGTATAGTATGGCATAAGAATATTATATTTCAAATACTAGAGTTGAATTTAACTACAATATTCTATACCTCATGCATGCAGATGTTTGATAATCCTGAGGCTTTTTATCCACCACTAAAGATACATTCAACTGCTTGATCCAATGTCATGTTTCTTTAACAATATATGTCATCAAAGTCAAAAGATGCTTCTCAATCACAGAATATGCCAAACAGAAAACATAGCCTAACTGCTTAAGTCATAATAAGTTTGAAAAAACTCTAACAGCAACCATGTATCTACAAGTTTAGAAATTATGAATAGAGTTGATCAATGCTACCAACAGCAACCATCAGTGAATTCTTAAAGTTAGGTTAAGTTTAACACAATACCAAGCATGTTGTGAGTCTTAAGATAGCTAACTGGCACTAGTATCACCAGCATCATATTATAAGCACAAGCAGTACATGAACGTCAATATCTGGCAGAAATTGCCAATACCAATCCCCTTATCTTTGTTGACTACGAGCATAATCATACCGAATTTGGAAATTTTGAATATGCCAAGATAAATATGTACTATAGACACTGGTTGAACACAGATGATGTTGCCTCTACATAGACAATGCACAACTATGCTGCTAAAATTTAGTTACAATTATGGAGAATGGAGGCAGCATCAATTAAACTCCTAACTATTTGTTCATACAAGCTACTTGACTATATGAAGGACCAACTCAAGCTACTGCTTAAGATGTTCCCAAATGAGTTTAGTTCAACTTAATGGGTAATTTTCTATGCATATGAACTGAATGAAATGCTATGATTAATGATATTGTAAGCACATATATAACTACAGACCAACAGTTCAGAAGTAACAAAATATATGCAACTGTATAGTTGTCATTCTCATAGACAAAAATAAACAGCAAAACACATACTCTGGTATAAAGTTGTTTCGCCTTTTCCAAATGAGTAGCTTCTACCTTTGGATTTGTCTTGTCACAGCACACATCAAACTACTTGCAGTTTCCCTATTCAATTCACAGGCAGGGCATTAAATGAATTATCAAAGTAACCCAATTAAGAGGATATCATCTTCATATCACAAGACAAAATGCATAGAATAAATTCCTTTTATAACAATTATTTCTCCAAACTTTAGATAACAACTGTTTGAAATCAATTAAGTGATTAACTTAACTGCGTTGAATATGTGAAAATAAATCATGGGCTCCATTGGAAGACTACATATTTTGTCCAAGGTTAGTGTGCTTGTGAGCACTTATGCTGCTATATACATGTAACAATGAATGTTATGTTTTAGAGTTCGAAAAAGGTTAATTAAACAAACAATAAATGATGCTAATTTGACATCACCTTCTATGAAATAGATTTGCAAGTTTTGGTATCATACTAGAAAGCATATCAGTTGCTTCATTGTTAACAGAATTTTAACAGAAACTCAAAAACCATTTTGGAAAGCCAAGGAATTAATACAACACGTACACAAGAACATGAATATGATTATAAATATGGAAATAGAGCATTAGATGAAAGTTCGATATCCAAGTAGGTAGTTGTTACTACTGTTCCAATGTTGTTATAGCACTCAAAATCGGTGATTGAGTGGTACTCCGATGTTGTTATAGAAATCAGAATCACTAACAATTTGTGATAGATTGAAGCCAATCTTGGGAAGAGCATGGCTATGATTTCTCAGACATTTAACGTTGCAGTTGAGTTCCACGGCGAGACATAACACATGCTTGATATTATGCCTGGTTGGGCTTTGGCTGTGAACATCTCACATGCAACTTCATCATACAACTGATGAAAGTGTTGATATGAGTAATCCAAGGGATGGACTTTTGCGATTGGTGAAATAACTTTCTCCCAAGGTAACTACATTGGTTGAGCAAGAGTCAAACAAAAATACAACTCCTTTCTTCAATAGGTTTATAGAAACCTGGATTTCTACTAGATGGAAGCACAGAAATTTGATTTCAGATTCAGCTTGGCATTGATTGCATGCAGACAGGAAATAAGGTAGTGGTAGAAATAAGTTGTTGACTGAGGTTTATGTTGATATCCAGGGCCATATGTTACTTATAATTGTCCTAAAGGTCACTGTTCCATTAATTAGTCTATGGAGTTTCATGTCATGGTGATGCAAAATTGCTTATTACTGTATACCAATTCTTTTATGAATTTTTTAGGTATGTATAGTGTTTTGGTTTACAAATATTGTACTTGTACCTGAAACTTATCCTTTGTCTCCAATACAAAATTAAATGAATTCACAATAAGATTATTGACAGTTTGATACATTCTTATCTGATAAAATTTGGTGCATTACCATTTTGTATCAAATAATATTAATTTTTGCATAAGCTGATTAATGACAACAATGCAGTTAATAACATTGATGTAGTAGTACCACAGACACAACTATATGTTAGTTCCTGGGTTCTACACCACAAAAAGAGAGAGAGAAAGAGATGGGAGGAGAAAGAAATAATATGCGAAGAGCCAAAGACAAATTAAAAAATTAAATAACAAGTATAAAATGATGTCTGGGACAAAATGAAGACACACCGTGAAGGAGAAGACGACAAACGGTGACGAAGAACGCGATTTCAAATGGAGGGAGGCTACTAGGGCACAAATGATGCTAGGTGTAACACCCCAAAATTTTGAATCACAATCATTAGGGTAAAATGTTAATTTGAGGCAGTACAAAAGATTTGGGAAAAAATGACGAAAATGCCCCTGGACATTTTAGAAATGACCAAAGTGCCCTTAGGCATTTTAAGAAGAAAATTTTATAAATACTCTGGGAGGTTTGAAAAAGGATCAGAATACACTAAGGGTAACAATTACAGAGTTTCCCTGAACATTTTTAGAAATGACGATTTTACCCCTAGGGTAAGGGATAAAATTACCAAAATGCCCTTTAGGTCAAAAATTGATTAGATGACTTTAGAAATTCATGGGGACCTGAGTATTGGATAAAATACTTTTAGAGAAGAAAATATTAACATGGTTGGTAGCAGAGAACCATAAACTGTAATTTCCAGGAATTTTGGAAAATATTTTGAAAAAAAGAGCTTAATATATACTACCTCAGGTATCAGAAAATTATAAGAAAAGTATGGACATAATCTATAGAGTTTTCTCTTAATGATGGGAGGGATAAGTGTTCTAAATAAGTTAGTTTAATAATCTTAATAATTCAAAACAAAATAGACCAATAAGAATTCAAGTAAAATTATTACATGTAATTAAAAGAAAAATTGGTTGATTTGAATTCCTAATACAAGTTTTGGCCGTGTGATCTAGGATCAAAGGATAAAACTTTAAGAAGCTTCAAGATTGGCCACGTGGAAGGCTAAGAAGCTTGAAAATTCCTATTGGTCCAAGTATAAAACTAGACATAAATGACTTAAGGAGATATTTGTTGAAGAAAAACTTCCTCTTGATTTCTTTGACCCGTAGACATTTCTACACATTATTTAAAAGATCCCAACGGTCAGAAGTTAGATATATAAGATAGGAATATACTTTTAAAATTTCAAGAAGATCCAACGGTTAATGAATTCAGAACAACTATTTTACTAATACGGGTTTTTGGGAAAAGCTACCTCACGGATTTGCCTAAAAATCAAAGTGAATGCACCTTAGGCAAGCTAATACACGTGCAAGGCTGGATGACAGTAGAATGGTGTGGAATTTTCAAGATTTAGGACACTTGTAAGGTGAGAAAGCTTTGGCCAATAAAATGAAAACAACCAAAAAGCAAGGTAATCATGGACTTTGGAGATTTTTGTAGAAAAAGCCAAATAACCTAGCCTATAAAAGGAGTAATGAGGGCCAAGATGGAGACCACTTCACGTGTGATATTCCTCTTCCATCTTACATCCCTTCACTTTGAATTAAAAAGCAAAACAAAGGCCACACCTTGAGAAGTTCATGTGGAAAGCTAGGAAACTTTGGAGGAAAGTCGTCTAAAAGTTTCAAGGAGAAAGCAAAGGTATGGGGAAGTTTATGATGGGCTTAGTTTGAATATTACCTACATGAAGATTCTTATTTGATTTTATAAGTATTTAAGCTTTGCATGTTAAGTGTTTGATGAAATGCCTCAAAGAACCAAAGATTGCTATATGAATGGTTATTTGATTTAGCAACTTGCTTTTAGAGTTATAGATAATTGTTGAATAGATACCTTGAATCTAACCTAATTAATGGAAGCTAAAATGATTTACAACTATATAGAAATAATTATTTAGAAGTATAGTGCTTAATAGAATATTTAGTTACAAGTATAGGATTTTAATAGAATATTTAGTTACAAGTATAGGATTGATTTAAGGGATTCTATGATTACTTGAGTTTATATATATATATTTAATTGGTGCTAAACTTATGTTGACTTGAATTTATAAATATTTGCTTTTAATGAGGTATGTAAATGGTTTCTAAAGTTTAGATGGTTTGCTTTGAGTAAGTAAAGTGATATAGCTAGCTAAAATAAATCCTTTGAGTATATTTGTTATGATATTAGGTTTATGTTGAAATTACGTATGTTTTGTTGAACCAATTGGACTGTGATGATTTAGGACTTGTTTTGATGAATCTATGAAGTGGACTGTTATTGTAGAATTGGGATGTTGTATAAGTTATTTTGAGCCTAGCGGGGGCATAAGACCGTGTTATTTTAATTCTGTCTGGCGGGGACATAAGACCGTGTTATTTTGATTCTGTCTGGCGGGGACATAAGACCGTGTTATTTTAATTATGTACCGTGTTATTTTGATTCTGTCTGGCGGGGACATAAGACCGCGTTATTTTATATTCTGTCTGGCGGGAACATAAGACCGCGTTATTTATATTTGAGCCTGGCGGGGGCAAAAGACTGTGGTATTGTATATCTGTGTGGTGTATGGCTGAATTGATTTGAACTGTGTACTGTGATGAGGTAATTTGATTAAGGTGTGGATTATGCTTGTCGCTTATTTTATAAATAATATTATAACTATGTGGGTATATATATTTCTTTATGTATGTTTTATTCAAACTATGTGTGTCATGAACTTACCCTTTTCTATGTCTGTGGTTGACACCTGTAATGACCCCAATTTATTTGGGCGAGCAGAGGAACGGGAAAGCATAAGCTGTAAAGGATATTGAAGAAGAATGAGAAAGAAGTTTTGATGGACTGCATGTTGTGATTTGTAATTCTCTGTGGCATGTATTTGTGTTAGAAAGTATGTATATTATTTTGGACACTATATTTAGGACTGTATTTATTTATTATAATTGTACCGTGGTGAGGGTGAATCGTTTATGTTACAAATCAATCACAAACTTAAAGCAAAGAAGAAAAGAACCTTTTTGAAAAAAAAAAATTTACAACTAAAATCATTCTAATACAAAATGGTCACGGAATTTCATTTAAAATCAGTCAAGCAAAGAGAGGCGTTACACTAGGGTCACTCTTAGAATTGAATTAAGGTCAATCACGTGGTAAGTACAATGGTATAGCACATAACAGTGTCGTTTTAATTAACAAAACCAACATTTCGAAGACTGTCTTGGCGAAACCGTCTTTGAATACACCGAAACAAAGACAGTTGTCTTTATAACTGTGGTCGTTTTGAAGTATCAAAGATGGTTTCTCCAAGACCATATTTGAAATGTTGGTTTTATTTACGATTCTGCCACTGTAGTCCAAACAATGATGGTCCTTGGCAAACCGACTTCGTACACACATCGTTAAAGCCACTTTTGTAATAGTGAGACCATCAGGCAAAAGTGTTGATGCTTACTCGTTAACATCCATTACGTTTATTGGGGACTCTTCTTTTATTGTTGTTGGGAATGACCATGCAGACCTCCATCTTATGAATTATGCTTCGTTGAAGAACTGTGAAGAGCCTTGTTGTGAAGAATGTCACAATTATCCCATGACACTTATTCAGTCTTTTATTACTGGTGACAACCAATTGTTGTTTTCTTCAAGCTCCCAAGATGTTAAGTTGTGGGATGCTTCATCAATTTTAAGTGACTATGTTTGGTATGAATATGAAAACAAAATCCATTTATTTCATGAGTGCAAGGGTGCTAGGTTTAGTCACTCTGATTTTTTTTGTAGCCTTGTCACAAGAATCTGCACAACAGGGAATCTTGTTTTATGATATCCAGGCATGTCAGCTAGAGTCTAATTTTTTGGATACTTCAACAACTTTTGTAGGTCAGGCTCATCTTTATTCTCCAATCCATTTTAGCCATTTTGACTCAATGCAGCTTTGGAATGGTGTCTTATTGGATCGGTGGGTTTTTGGGCTTATTCATCACTTTGGTCAGTTCACAAACTTTGGGGGTGGAGGCTTTCATCCTGCTGGCAATGAGGTATGAAGAATCTTGCATCTGTCTTAGTCTTACAAAATAGAAACTGTCTCTTGTAGGAAGCAAGGATGCTTTGTTGATTTTATTTTAAAGTTGTGTCATAGTGAGCGGTTGGTCATGGGTTCAAATTTGGAAATAATTTTTTTTTGCATATGTAAGGGTAAGGATGCGTAGAATGATCCTCCCCCATACCTTCTCTTAGCAAAGAGCCTCTGGACACTGGGGTATGTTAGTTTTTTACTTACTCATGACAAATGAGTCTCAATTGATGGGTATAAGAGATATTGAAAAGGGTTTATTCTTGCTTTGGTAGGGAATTAGATGAGTAAATTTTTATGAAATGACTGTGTTTGCTTTGTTGATTTTAAGGGGGAGATTGTTGACTTTAAAGGAAGCTGCAAGAAGATGAAAGCAAGGATGAAGACTTGATGTTTTAGCTTTTTACATGCCCAATCATTTGAAGGCATTTGTAATTTGTCTAATTGATTCAAGTATATGGCCTTGTGATCTTTCATTTGCATTTGCATTTCATTATCATGCATACATAGTTTTTGATTAAAATCTCAAAACAATTCAATGATTTCATAAGAAGTTAAGTTCTCATGGCTAAGTCTTTGAAAAATGAAAAATTACTGTTTTAATCGATTACACAAGCATTTTAATCGATTAAATACATTCATACTATTTCTGAAAAAGCCTTGAAGAACAGTTTAATCAATTACTAGCTTCTTGTAATCAATTACATAGTAGCATATGAAAAACATGCATCACTGGAATAATCGATTATTCTGTTATGTAATCGATTATCTCAAACTTGTTAGTCATGATGCATTTCTGGTATAATCGATTACCATTTTCAGTAATCGATTACACAAGCTGGGTTCGTGTTTTGAGCTTTACTGGTTTAATCGATTACCAGTATTATGTAATCGATTATTTCTTCATGCTTCAAATATACTTAGTCTATTTTAATCGATTACGTTTCGGTTTAATTGATTATCTTGTTAATGAAAACATTTCCAAGAAGCTCAAGAACATATTAATCGATTATGTGATATTTTAATCGATTACATATAACTAAATAATCGATTACCTTGTCGTTTTAATCGATTATTGTCAGTTAAATTAGTTTTTTAAAGCTTTGCTTAACTTGTCTTTATAAATAGACTTAGACCGAATTGTTCTAAGGAACTTTGAGCATTTGTGTGAATCACTAAAAAGATAGAAAGCTTTTTCCAAAGCCAAAATACTGATTTGTTCTAAGAGTGAAAAACCTCTCATGAGATCAAGAAAGTTGAATCTTTGAGATGAGTTTTTAAAGAAAAGAAGAGATTTCAAGAGTTCTTATTCTGAGCTTTGAATTGCATTCAACCTGACTGATTGGTAACATCATTCATTCATTCATTCATTTGAAGGATCACAAGTTGTATCTCTTGAATCTTTCTTTAGAATTTTTCTGCGTATTAATATTCTGTTGGTTTATATCTTAGTTTCTTTAAATCTGTTTTCTAGACTAGGGTTCTTTAGAGGTAAGAACAAAGTAGGGTTCTCTGGGTCTTGATCATTTGAAGTCTATAGGGTTTAGATTTTTGCTTCTTTGTCTAGTGTGGATAAAGGTGATCATTGTAAACAGCTTGTAAAAATTATTTGATATAGTGAAAACTCTAACCTAGTATGGGTTGGAAGTAACTGGATGTAGCCTCCAAGGTTGGGAGGTGAACCAGTATAAATTGCCTTGTCTCTTGTCTTGAATTCTGTATATTTCATTGCTTATCTTTGTGAAATCAAAATATTATCATCAAAGAAACTATTTATGTCATTACATGCATATAAGGATTGATCTCGATTGAAGAAAGAGATCTGGATTTTTCAAAAGGTGAACAAGTGATACGATCCAAGATTTTAATTCCGTAATTTGTTTTAGAAAATTTTATATATCAGTTTTGAACCAATTCACCCCCCTCTTGGTTTATTTGCAGTATATTCATTGTGTTTTCATGCTTTACTTGTAAATGAGAGGTTAAAATTTAAAGGAGTATTATTTTCTCTTTTCCTCCAATTTTCGGGGGTTAATGTTACTATACTTTTGACTAGGTTAGAAGTTATTCCCCTGTTCCATACCTCATTGCTTCACCATCCTCGGTGACCGTCACTTCCATCAGAGAATGGAATTGGTTCTAGCAAACTGATTGGTGATTGTTGTCGATGAGAACTTTAACCAATGAATGATGATAATTTTTATGTTAGGCAGTAGGTTGTTTTCTTTGCCTCGGTGGGGAGTGTGCCATGGTAAAGAAACTTGTAGGCAACACCTTTGTCACTAGGGCACAAGAAGATATGGCTTTCTTTGTAACTCCTTTGGGTTGGGTTATTGGGGGTAAAAACACAAAGGTTTGCTGTCATAGATGGCTTTGACAATTAAGGTTAGGGCTATGGCAACAATGAACCCCTAAATCTTTGCGTCATTGGCCAAGTTTTGCCTCTGCAGGAGTGCGAAAGTTTCAACGTAGCAACATTGTTTTGCTTGAAAGATGCAGGATCAGTACTGATATTAAACAAGAAATGGTTTAGGGATTAAAAGTTCATCCTCTTGCATTCTTTTCGTACCAAACAAGTAGGAAATAAAATGTTATCCTATTACTGTGTTAAAAAAAACATTTCCCTTAGCCTTTTGGGAACAACTTATTTTCGAAAAATAATTCTTAAAAAGTTTATAAGGTGTGCCAAACACACCCCTAGCAGAAGTTCTCATGCATCCAATTTGGGTTGTTTGAAGGATATTGTGGTGGGGAAGTTTCGACTTTTCAAACTGAAGTCGTAATACTGTTTACGACTTCTATATTTTTTATTTCTTAAAATTGAAGTTGTAAATCCTTTTACGACTCCAGTATAAACTCATAAATGTGGGATCTGCGCAAGTTCAGACTGCTTCATAGTATACCTTCATTAGATCAAAAAACAGTAACATTTAATTCTATTGCTCATGGAGATGCAGTATATGCTATTCTAAGGAGAAATATTGAGAATGTAATGTCAACATTTCATCCATGCCGGGTCAACCATCCTTTTTTTTTCCAGCTTTTCGCACAGTGGATGTAGTGAATTATTCTGGTATTGCTACTACCCCAGTGGATCATTGTGTTCTTGATTTTGCAACTAAGCCAACAGATTCGTTTATTGGGTTGGTTACTATATCGAAGCGTGGTAACTATGTTGAAGGTAGAGATGAAGAGGACACATTGGGCTATGTCAGAATCTTTGACATTGGTCATCGAAGGCCAACTAATGATGATTATGATACCTAAGTAAAGCAAGGATGACCATATTGTAAGTGAGCTTGATGATGAAGATGGAGATTTTATCATGGATGATGTATAGAGTTTGGAGGAAGAACTGCTATATTGGACATGGTAACTGAAGGCAATCAGGATGATGATGAAACCAAGTATTTGAATCTTCTAGTAGTGGTGAAGATTTTGCCTTTGAGTGTTAACTGTTAATCAAATGGTTTGAGATGCTCAATTCATTGCTATTTCATTCTTCATTATTTTTATTATATGGCAAAAGAAATTTTTTGTTCAAAATTTTGCAGCTTTAGCTTTCATGAATAGATTATTGTAGTATATGGTCAAGAAGTAGTATGTATATATCATTTCAAAACAGTGTTTTCCTCATACTTTGCTATGTCCTAGCTATCTTTGGATTTGGGTCAGAAGGCACAAGTGGTTCGTAATTGGTCTAGTCAAATGCCTGAATGTAACGAGAACCATCAACAGCCACCACCGATCAAATACCTACATTTGTATGAAGATGACAGCTTCTCTGTAAGTATTAATTATAAAAAATCTACACTATTTCAGTCAGCAATTTTTATACAATATTGCTCTTATGGGTATAACTACTAAAGTTTGATTAATAATTTTTATCTTTATCAGAGAGGAATTTTTTGTATGCCCCCTTCATCTGTTATTCCTCTCCATAATCATCCTGGAATGACAGTCTTAAGCAAGCTCTTATATGATTCAGTGTATGTTAAATCCTATGATTGGATCGATTTCCCTAGCCCAACTGATACATCTGAAGGTATGTTCTTTATGGTTTTACATTTTTTTGTTACTTAATCCAATTTTTAAGTCCCATGTATCTGCATGTGAATACATTGAGTATTGAATGCATTGATCCCTTCTTTGTTTTTTTTTTTTGTAAAAACAAACTAGCAAGAGGATGGCAGTTTGTGGCTTTTACTTTTATAGCCAAATTTACTGATCAAGAGGCATGACTTTTAGGTTTTCTTCCTATGCTACTGTAACACCAACTTTAGGTCTTTCATAAATAAACTTTGCTAGAGGGTGGGAGTGAGTTTGTCTTATTTACCTGTAAACTCAAATTTAGAGATCAATATATTACTGGGCCAGGTGGAACCTTATACCTGTAATAGAAGCCTGATAATAATATGCTTATCAAATTTGGACAGGTGAGTTTTTGTGGTTTTGGATTGAGATTGGTTACAATGTTTCTTTATGAGAGCTATTGGTATTGTGTAATGTAGATTAGAAAGTATGTATTTTAATTGAGAGCTGAACTTTCCATAACTAGATAAGTTATTCCACTTTGTGTTGTCTCATTGGTGAAGGGATAACCAAGGATACAAGGAATTCAATATTGCATGCATATGTCCTTTGATGTTGGATGGATTTACAAAAGGAATTTGAGAGGGGATGGGTATAAATAGTTCTGGCAGATAACCTAGATGTTACTAGGAATAAGTTCTAGATTCACCACAAAGCAAGGAAAATCTTCTTGTTTCTTATTTTACTTACAACAAGGCCCTTTCAGGGTACATAAGAGCTTGATTAGCAAATAAACATTGTTCTAGAAACTTCTGATTTATATAGTATCATAATGGGATTTAAATCCCATTCATCAACTAGAGATGTGACCAATGATATTCTTTCAACAACCAATGATCTATTCCCTTGGTAGTCATTTCCAGCAACTTTCTAGTGAACTCTATCAATTTCCAGCCACATCAAATCTCCGACTGATGTTAAGAGTGTTCCGCGATCTTTCTATGGTATAATTTTTTCCTTATAGTATAAGTTTTGCCTTTTCACCTGAGTTTAGTGGATTTAATATTTAAAAATTGGGTTTATTTGTGACAAGCTTGAAGCTTAGTAATGTGTAGTTCATGTATCTCGTGTCAAATGATTTCATGTCTCGCATGCTTAACGCTTTTAGTTTTTGTAGGAATTAGTAATTTACGAAGTAGCACCCTGCACTCATTAACTAAGTTATTTAAAATTTTTAGTAATTCATCTTATTTATACTTATATAATAATGCTCAATCAAATTTGGTATTGGCAGCTAGAATTCCAAATATAAGATGGTTTGTAGTGGAGGGAAATAGAATAGACTACATTAGATACTACTTATTCTTAGAGGATTACTATTGTTGATTCAGAAGTTAAATTTATTGGTGTTTCTTGAAGCCTAGCATAGGGAATTCATAGAGTTGGAACATAGCCTCGTGCATTGTACGCTATAATTCTTTCACAAATCACAACCATTGCATCATAGTTGGAATTCTGTCAAATTGTGAATATCACGTTAGTATTATACCTTGGTCAGACCCCTTCCCGATATTTTTATTTGAAACATGTGTGGTATAAAAAAGTAGCACTTATCTTGGATTTGGATGGAACAACTGTGGATGAGGTGTGCCTGAGTAACCACTTATCTTGGGATTTTGTTTATACTGACACGATTGTTCTCTATGACCTGTTAATTTTGAATTATTTATTTAACATTTCTTTATATGTCAAAGCAATAAATAATCTACTATTATTCCCTACATAAATATAATATTTGCTCAAGATCAGCCCATTTTAAATATTTTTCCATCTTATACACAGGTTGATGAAGAAGATTTCAATAAGGAGCAAAATTGTGTCACTCGCCTCATACACATGCTTCATAATGATGAACCGGAGGAAATGTTCAACATGGTTTTAAACTTTTTTTGGCTTGTAATGAGTTACAAAATGAAAGGTAACGATAAGTGTGGTCATAGTCCACAGCGAAGCCAGGCTCTTGAAGCACATGCTGCATCAGTTGCTCAATTCAAAGTGTGTTTCTTTATGGCTCTTGAAGCACATGCTGCACATACTTGTATATTTTTTGTGTGTGTTCCTGCAATTGCTAAAGCTTTCTATGATTTTGCTTGATTATCTAATATATGCTGCTGGAAATGCATCAACATGAGCATATTAATCATGTTTCTTGTGTTTTAGGATATGGCCTGTGACACTTCTGAAAATAGTCTAGAAGTGCAAGCGTAAATTTGTAATCACCCAGGTAATTGGCTACAATTGCACCCCCTTCCCATCTTCCTGTGGCTAAAAAAAGTGACTATTAGTACATGACATCTAAGAAGCACCAATACTGACATAGCGTTTCTGACATGTTTCCGATACGGGACATTGATACGTTACTTCAAAAATACTAATATTTTGATACGTTTCCAATACGTCTTAGTATTAAATAATATTTTTTATATAGAGTACATTTCATATATAATAAAATATTTTTTATATAGAGTACGTAACATAATATTATGCATTAAATTGGAACATTAAATTGGAAATGATTAATCTGTTATCTGACCTGAGGAAGATGATGAGGCGGTGGGAACACCATTGGGGTAAAAGCTATAACTAAGAAAACAACTCTGGAGATAAACCTACGCAGAGATAGAGTCACCACACTAATCCCTAGCCTTTTCTGTAGCACTTTGATACAACTTCCACAATCCTCATTTCCCAAACTACCTTCGCACCGTCCCAACACATAGAGGCTTTGGTAGCTCCCCGTGTAGAACAAATTTCTGTTGCTCTGCACGCCGTTCTCTGCCATCCCAAACGCTGCGTCCCTCCTCGCCTCGAACCCCCCGCCGACGACCACCTTGCGGGCCCCGCACACCTTGTACAGCAGCAGCGTCGCGGAGACCACCTTGAACCCGACAACCTTGTACCGCAGGTAGCACCTGCTCAGCTGGACCCGCGTCGCCGCCATGTTATCTCCGCTGCAGAGGAGCTTCACCATCACCCTTTGAAAATCTGATCTACATTTTACGTGTCAGATGCGTATCCGTATCGGACGTGTGTTCGATACGTTTAATTTTTTTCTTTGCATATCCGTGCTTCATAGCATGACATAATAGCTAATACTGTCACAATGATTGTTATTTCAGGTCCTTTGCTTGAGAAGCCATATTATTTGCTAAACGTTTTCCATGCTATTTTTTTAATTACTGAAAACCAAATATATAAATGCCTGTGGTTTTCCCCTTTTTCTGCAGAAATGGACCAAAAATGGGCAGGCACATCCAAAATGTTGATTTTTTGAAGGATCGGGATGTAATCCAGACAGTGCTTGATATAATGCAGGTATACTTTGAAATCATATATATATATATATATATATATATATATATATATATATATATTATATATTAGTGTCACTGCTGTATATTATCTAGTATTTTACTCTCTATGCTATTAAGCCATTTTGAACAGTAGCAGTAGCAATATGAGTAGCTTAAGTGCCAACTCTAGTGATATTGATTATAAGACTAGAGCCAAATGCTGATTCTTTGACGTGTAGACAGTCTATGGTATGTTCTGCTGATCAGTTGGACAGTGATGGCCCCAAATTGGTATATCATTATTTACTTTTGAAAAATAATATTGAACTTTTTTTACTTTAAAAGAATTTTACCATGATGAATAAAAGAAAATTACAAGGAAGTTTATTCACTCTGCTTTTACACAAAATAAGAGGAAATTGGCTTTAAATAATAGTTCTAAAGAATACAACTAATAGACAGTTTAGCAGTTGGTTAGGAAATTGCCTTTAAATAATTGTTCTAAAGAGTAACAATGGCATGCTTTGTAATAAGTGAGCTTTGACTGGTTAGGAAATAATCTTTTATAAACAATATTAAAGACAAATTTTACTTGGCTATATCAATCACAGGCTGTTGCATTTTATTAGGAATTTTTTAAAACTGATAAATTATTAACAAATAATTTTGATTAATTAAATTATTAAGTTAATTATAAATTAATCAAAATCATTAATTACTAAAAAAATGAATAAAAAAATTATTAATCCTAATTTTTCACATTCTCTTCTCCACTAACATCTCTTCTACTTTCATTAAGGCACGCAACTCCACAGATAATAACATTACATTAGGATTAATAGTATTTTATTAATTTTTTAATGATTAATAATCTTTATTTAATTTAATATTTCTAATAATCACAATTATTAATTAATAATCTATTAGGGTGACCAAAATTATAAATTTATAAAAATTAGAAAAATCAAATGTTATAATTAAAAATCAAAAATCAAAATCATGAATTTAAAAAATTAAGGAATCAAAATTACAATTCAACTTATTTTTAAAAGCCATATAAGTAAAATAAGGGATAAAAAAAGCTTGCTGACATGAAAATTTGAATTTTCACTATCCACGCTGGGATAAAGTTTGTCTACAACACAAAAATAAAAGCCCAATAACTCTATTTCATTTTTTTCCCCAGTTCCATTCCACGAGAAACAAACAAAATATAACACAAAAGGTAGAGTTTAATGGCTATAGAAATCACTATTAGCATGGTTTTTAAATTAATTGTTATAAAACTCAACCAACTTATGATAGATAGTAGTTTGTAATTATTTAAGAATATAAAATTATTTTATAATATGAAATAGATAACTTATTTTCTCCTAAAAGTATTGTAATGGATTACATTATTCTATTCAGTAATTCTGCATATTAATTAGTAAATAACAGATAATACAGTTTTTAATTAAAATTGTGAATTAATTATCAAATATCTAAAACACAAAAAAAGAACTGTAGTTGTGGCCCAACCAACTATACTTTCCCTTAACATGCATCTACCAATTTTGTGGCTGTTGCTTCCTGCACCTTCAAGTTGACTGCGCACCTTAATTTGGACTTCCATAATGGTCTATTCGAAATGTAAAATTACTTTTCTTAATACACCTCCTTTTTTGGAATGACCAATCCAAAAAGTAAAAATAAAAGAACCATTATGAAAAAGATGTAGAAAGCAACTTGGAGGTGCAAGAAACAACCCAATTCTATTATTTTACGTCCTTTGGGTTTTTCATATAACATTGGACTTGTCGCATGTAAAATTAATCTCTAAATTTATATATACAATTAAATCTATCTTGTCCACGCTCATACCTTTGAAAATGGACTGAAAGTCATTGTCACGAGTAGTTCAACACTTCTATCCTTTAAGTATTGGGATTCAATCCTAGATTAAAAAAATAGTCACAACTCACAATTGAAGGTACCACAATAATTCTAAGTGAACCGATCCGATGAAAAAATTATTCAGATACCAAATAGAAACCTCAAATACCTTAGTTATAAGAAAATTAAAAGTAATAAATTATTAATCATTTGACCCAACCCAGTCAACAAGAAAGGAAACATGCTCCTCAAAAACGAAACATCCACTTCCACAAACAATTCACTCACTATTATAAATGATTGATCATTTTTGATCAATTTTATAAAAAAAAAGTTTAATATGAATCTCTTTCAAAATAATTTATCAACATGAATCTCATTTGATCATTGACCAATCAAAATTACATATTTGACCAACAAATTTAAAGAGAACATGACAGTATAAAAAAATATACCACATGTCATGTTATCTTTAAACCTACTCACTCATAAAGCAAGTCACTTTCAATAATAATAGCGGCGCAAGTCTTTTTCTTCCGTTCCGATTAGCATTATCTATTTTATCTATGTGGAACGGATCATTGACTGAACTAATGAAATCGAACGTAACAATTCCTACACAACGAAGCAATAACTTTTCTTATTTTAGAGTTAACAAATTCGTGCTCCCTAATTTACTTTCAAGCCATTTACGTGTCATGGCACAACTAAAATAACTGATTAGTTAACCAAATTTTTATCAAGTATACTGCAACAACAATGGAACAGAGCTAACAAACAAAAAAGAGAGACCTCGACCTACGTGCTACAAATTTTAAAATTATTTACCTAAATGCCACGCGTGCCATCTTATTTCCCAGACTGCCATGCGGCGTAATTCGCTACCCAAGGCAGTGAAATAGGGGAGCTGATGTGGCATGATTTTGGTCAATGAGTCAGTGACCAGTCAGAAGCGGGCAGGACACGTGTCAGCTGGCAGCTATTCCGTTATGAAGCTCAGCGAACTACGTGTCCTATTTTGCTAGGCACTGGAGCGAAATAGGTGTAGCTGTGACACGTGGCTGGACCCCAGTAATTCGCTACCCAGGCCAGCGGAATAGGTATCCTATTTTGTTATCCAGCCCAGCGAATTACAACCACACCCCCACCTATTTAAGGACACCTCCCTTCATTTGTATGAGATTATTTTTCATTCGTATACTCTCTTAATTTTTTTGTGAATCTCTGCAAATTGAGTGGTAATGGAAATGGTTTAATCCCATTGTATATTATAATGGGAGGAGATATGTTGGACCGAATGGTCAAGTGTTCGAAGGAAGCAAAATGTTTCGTATGCCTCTAGGATGCAACTATCATGATTTGATGAAAATCATATACAAGAAGTTGTGATTACAACGGGGTCAATCTGTATCTCGATTGAGTGTTAGATGTGCATCTGGCAACCTGGTGCAGTGGGTTGGTGTAGATATTATAGATGATGACGATGTAACCTTAGTTACAGACGCATGCACATCCGATGGAGGAAACCCCAGATTTATAGAATTGTTTGCGGAAGTATATTGTGGTGGACAGTTAAGCAGTCAACAATTTGTTGCAAACATTGGCTCCATTGACCTTAACTTAGAGCCAATGGTGAATTCGGAAGATAGAGATATATCCCTATCACCACGACCACGACCACTAACCCAACCAACCTAGCAAATTGATTCTAAAGATACAGAAATGGCGTCGGGCCACGACCCAGCTTGGTCCATGGACAGTTCTGAGGAAGAGGTTGATGAAGGTGTTGTTCCAGATAGTGACTCATCGGATACGAACGTAGACGGTGATTTCGATCGTGCTTTTGCAATCCCTTCTCCAAGGATTGTCGGAATGCAAAATCAGGATCCGGTTCCAGGTATGGATGCATAACTGTGTGTTAGTCAGTAGTGTTAAAATATTATGGGTTAAACATAACAATGTGGTCAATGTCTCATTATATAGGAGAGGGCAATGTACCATTTTGGTCTAACATAAGCCATTACACGAATATTAATTGGGCACACCCAGATAAGGAGGCAGATGACATGGAAGGAGTGCAAGTACCTAACTGGGAGATGGGTCAAGCGCTATATAAGGGGCAAGTGTTTGGGAGCAAGTTCGATGTGCAAATGGCAATAAAGCAATACTGTATGGCCGAGCATCGCACAACTGTAGTTGCAAAAAGTGATACGAAAAGGCTTATAATGGTTTGTGATAAGCATAATGACGATTGTCCATGGAGGATGAGGGCATACCAAAAGAAGGCTTCCACTGAATGGGTTGTAGGCATATGGAACAACCAACACACGTGCGTTAGTCTTAATCTCTCAGGATCATAAGCAGCTCGACTCAAATTTCATATGTTCGTTGATCCTAGGTACTTAAAATACGTTATACAATAATCTATTTAATTAGCGTGGCAAAATTTACTCACATGTTATTGTCTAATGAATTGCAGAAATGATTAGGGAGGACCCTAGTGTTAAAATTGGGTTAATTTAGGAAAGGATTTCAACAACGCTAGGATTTCATATATCATACAGGAAGGCATGGAAGGCAAAGCAAAATGCTATTGTTAAGGTGTTTGGGGATTAGGATGAATCGTATGCGTTCTTGCCAAGGTGGTTGGGTTATATGTTAAATTTTGCTCAAGGGTCTGCCTATAATCTGGAAATGATGGACCATTTTGTTGATGGCCAACTGGACGAAAGTGGTAAGGTCTTCAAGAGGGTGTTTTGGACATTTAAGCAGTGTTACAATGCTTTTAATTACTGCAAGCTTGTTATCAGCATCGACGGTACCCATTTGTATGGGAAATATCGGGGAACATTGCTTATTGCAACATCAATTGACGACAACAATTACGTCCTTCCACTTGCATTTGCGGTTGTCTCTGGGGAGAATATTGACAACTGGTCGTGGTTTTTGGCACTTATCCATATTCATGTTACACAGAAAGATGGAATATGTCTTATTTCAGATCGGCATGCAGGCATAACGGCGACAGTCAATAATGTCGAGCTGGGATGGCATCCACCGAGGGCATATCATGTTTTTTGCATTCAGCATATGGCGAGCAATTTTAATCACAAGTTCAAGAATGTGATGTTGAAGAAACAATTGAAAATGTTAGGTAAGCAATAATATACGACACTGTGGTTACATGTATATGATCCACAATTATGTATGTCCTTATATTTACGTCTTGTTTGTATATGTAGGTTATACAACCTCGCGTTTAGATTTTGATGTCGGATTGGAAAAATTTAGAGAAGCAAGCCCTCAGATAGCCTCATGGATTGATCAAATCCCAAATGAGAAGTGGAGTGTAGCTTATGATGTAGAGGGACAAAGATTTGGTCACATGACAACCAATATCTCTGAGATTTTTAACAAGGTACTTAAAGGCGCAAGAAATCTTCCTATTACTTCACTTGTGCGGTTCACATACGCTCGACTAGTGACATACTTTTTGCAACATAGTGGTGAGGCCCGTGAAGAGATGGCGAGAGGTAATCATTTTGCCAAATTAGTGTGGCAAAAATATTTGAAGACGGTTCATAAATCCGTGACACACTGTGTTACTGCTTATGACACACAGAACACAAGATTTGAGGTGCAAGAGTCGTACAACATACGTACTCATCAGGCGGAAAGAAATGGTCGTTGTTGTTATCGGAAAGAAATTGTCAATATGGTGAGTTCACTACATTCAGGTTCCCTTGTAGTCATGTGGTTGCAGCTTGCCGGTCCATACACGTCAATCCCACTCAATATATAGACCCTGTGTATAGTGTTGCTTATCAATGTCAACTGTATTCGTCACAGTGGTTTCCAATTGGGAACGAAGACTTCATACCACCAACGGGACAGCCCACCATCTTGCCAGATGTGTCGCTTAGGCGTACAAGAGGAAGGCCTAAGACTACACGCATACGCAACAAAATGAATTCGCGGGAAGGATGAACGACTCGTACAAGATGCGGTTATTGTAAGGTGGTTGGTCACAATAGACAAAATTGTCCTTCAAGATTACAACATCAGTGACATTTACTTCTAAATTGTATGTCAAATGATAATGTAATATGTTCCAATATCTAGATTAATTCCGCAATACAACAAATGCTAATATTTGAATGCACTCCCCAATTATGAAGTAATAAAGAACAAATGTCCAAAATAAACATCCAACCATAGTCCACTGAATAATTAGTAATCCAAAAATAAAACAAACCATTAACAAGACATAAAATAAATGATGTCCACTAATCATCTCCATAGTCTCCATGATATCCACCACATCGGCTCATGTTATGCTCATACGGTGACATATGACATCGATATCTTGCTCCCCTCACCGGATTTCTCCTAATCAGTCGGTCGGGGTCGTCAGCCTGATGATCGTCACTGCCATCACCTCCCTCTTGCATTGCTGCTATTAAGAAGTTCGTAATAGGATCATTGTGACTGTCGAAGGCCGGGGATGACACCAGATGTGTCGAATGTGCTATCGGAGTCGCCATTACCGTATCTGGCTCTGGTGTCGGCTGTGCAGGCCTATAAAACTCTGCCGACGAACTAGGCCCAACTGTCTCCTGCGCAGTAGGTGCAGATGCATACATCAAATACGATGGTAATGCAAACCCAGGCTGTGGCATCGGCGGTACAATAAACCATGGGGGGTACTGTGATGATAGAAAGGACCCCTGTCCACCGCTAGACGATCCGGCTTGAAACTGTGGCAGCCAATAATACAGCTGCGATGGCCCCGAAGGGTAGCCAGGTGTGTAGAAGATGCCAGGAGGATGGGGAGGAATAGGTGGCACAATGACAGGTGTATCAGCTACTACCGAGGTTGACTGGTGTAGTGGTAACCCTTCGTGACGCACGGTGGTTAGTAAGAACCACTGGAGGAGGGGCCTCAGTCTGGCACCGAACAGCTGGAGGTGCAACATCTCCAGGATCTATGACTCTATCCAAGTTGTCACATGCGGCCAACAGGCGAACCGCCTCATCGTACACCTGACTCATGTCAAATGCCCCCTGCGCCTGCGACTCTGGTGATGCCATGTGAATAATAGTCTCAGCGCGATCAGACTGCATATCAAACATCATTAGTTATTCACAATATTAAGTTAATATTAATATAGACAAATTTAATCATCCCCATGCGTACCACATGGGCATTGAAGGTGGCTCTATGTATCATCCAGTGACGTGTCACAGTGTAGTACCATTGCATGTACTCACTGTTGACAGATAAATACCCATATCTCCGCATCAAAGTAAGATCTTGTAGCACAAGGGCATCTCTGTCTGCCCATTGGGCAATGAAAAAACCATGTCGCTGCCTCCAGTCAACATCTGTCTTGTTGGTAATACTGATGGTGAGCAGCTCACTACAGTTAATCGGATCCTCGGGTATAGACTGGTCAAACCCGAACTGCACAATCACGACGTGATGCACGTGTGGCCTTGCACAACTCCCTATATAGACATGCAAGAATAGAAGATCCCCAGCTAAACGAACTTGTGCGCTCGAAGTCGTCCAAAAATAGTAGATATCGAGCTGGCAAAAAGCTAGAGGCAGTGTCCACAAACAACATCCCACCTAAAATACGCAATATCAACGCACAGGTGTATCTCATCAGTCCAACTTCTGTGTCAGCATGGACGGCATATACATCGAATTGCTCCCGTAAATAGTGGAGCCCCAACAAACCTCCATGCAAATCCCGACCAGCGACAAGCTCAACCCCTAAAAGGTCACCAACTAATTCACGGAAGTTATGGAGTCCATGGCGGCCTGAAACAACCTCACCATCTGTCGGCAGCCCCAACAGATGATGTACATCCTCAGGGGTGATGGTCACCTCACCCATGCTCATGTGGAATGTACATGTCTCAGGGCGCCATCGCTCAACAAGCGCCGAAACAAGGTGATGGTCGATCTGAAATAATTCATCAAACCACAGTTACATGCACATTACAATAGAACCATAACATCATAATACACGCAAAGTTTCATATAGGATATGCTTACCTTGTGATTGCACAGACGCGCAACGTGGTAAAAACCCACCTGTATAAGCCACAGGTGGATATCCTCAGGTATTGCCTAATGATCGTGTGTCACGACATGCCTGACATTAATCACACGATCCTGTGCGGTCGGATCACCCTGCGCATTCCACACATTCGTCGATATATGTCTATCTTGTAACGTCAACAGTGTCCGTACAAATGGACCAGGATCAATGACGCTCAACAGAGACTCAGTCGCTGGCGGTGCTGGAACATCTTGATCGTGATCCATTATTCTATATGGGAGATTTTTCCTACAAAAATTATCCACTATTTTTAATAAAGTATTTCACTATGTCTACCCTATATTCATTTAAAAAATGATTTACTATGTCTATTACTATTTAAATTATATTGTCAAATAATTTAAAAATAATATGTTAATATTTTCATGTCAATTTGAAACATTAAATCAATATTAAAGACTTTATAAACAAACAAATAATATGCTAATAAATATTTAAAAAGTACATAAAGTGATACAAAATAATAAATTGTAACAATACTTTATGTTTAATTTTTTTATTTAAATAAATATGTTTAATTAATTAATTTACTTAAATAAATATGTTTAATTATTATATACGTATATGTTCATATTTTCATGTCAATTTGAAACATTAAATCAATATTAAAAACTATATAAATAAACAAATAATATGCTAATAAATATTTAAAAATTACATAAAGTGATAAAAAATAATAAATTGTAATAATACTTTATGTTTAATTTTTTTATTTAAATAAATATGTTTAATTCATTAATTTACTTAAATAAATATTTTTAATTATTATATACGTATATGTTCATATTTTCATGTCAATTTGAAACATTAAATCAATATTAAAGACTATATAAGTAAACAAATAATATGCTAATAAATATTAAAAAATTACATAAAGTGATAGAAAATAATAAGTAATACTTTTTTACTAATTTTTTTTAAATCAATATGTTTAATTATTATGTATTTCAAATAATCAAATTAAAAATATAATGTATATACAATTACAAATTCAAAAAACTACTCAAATTTAATGTATATATCACTAAATCTAATTAAGTAAATCTAAATATATATTCAAAAATATTTTTTTAAAACAAGATATCCTCAAATAATGGAATAATATAATGTTTATCAACGCTCAATAAAAAAATGTCTATCATTTATAACAACCAAACAATCATAAACTCAAATAATCATCTACCCTATAAATTAACAATCATAATTTTAAATTACATATCCTCTAACCTAATGTTTCAGATTTAGAACCTATATATTATTTAACGACTAAAATATAAAAATAATATATTCAAATAAAACAAATAAATAACAAATAAACACAACTTACCGGTTATGTTGCACAATGAGAGAGGGAGAGTCACACTGCGTAAGAAGAGTCACTTTCAAAAATTTAGAATGAGAGTGAAAGAATGGAAGAGGGATGGATGAAGGAGGGGGGGAGGGGTTTTTATGTTGGGCCATGTAGACGTAATTCGTTGGGCTGTGTAGCGAATTATGTGCACGTCTACCACGTTTCCATAACGGCCCTTTTTTTTTGTGACCGTTGAACCTATTTCGTTGGGAGGCAAGCGAAATAGGGTGCAGCCACGTGGAATGCCCGTTGGGAAACCACGTATTTCGTTGGTCGGTGTAGCGAAATACGTGGCCACCAGAATCGCGCCACATCAGCCAACATATTTCGCTGCCCTGGGTAGCGAATTACGCCGCGTGGCAGTCTGGGAAATAAGATGGCACGCGTGGCATTTAGGTAAATAATTAAAAAAATGACACGTAGGTCGAGGTCTCCAAAAAAGACAAAATTCATTTGCAACACAAACTTCCTACTATCCATTTTTCAATGGCTTTCAAAGTTCCAAGCCAGCAAACTAATGATAGATAATTCTAGATAGTCTTATGTTTACATTCATTCATCAAGATCGATGTCACCATCAAAGTCTAGTATTTCTATCGTTACTTAATTATTTTATTGTAATTTATGTTATGTTATTCATTTTGTGACAATCATAAAACAAAAATACAAAAACCTAATTTTTAGTTAAATAATTATATGAGATCTTTCCTTTATTCCTTTGGGAGACAACCTGAAAGATAATTTATTTACTAAATTATGATTCGGTTACACTTGGCCTATAAGTGGAATCTAACATGAAATAAAACCCAAACAAGTTTTTGGCGCTGTTGTTAGGGAATAAGTGAATTTTTATTTTATTTGATTAAGAACTTGTAAATAGTTATAGATAATTCTAGATGGATTTTTTATTTTTTTAGGTGTATGTAGATTAGTAGATTATAATTAGAGTAAATAGAGTAGGTGTATATATCTTTTAGATTTAATTAGGTGGATATATCTATTAGATTTATTTAGGTGGATATATCTGTAACACCCTAAAAATCCAATAAATGCAAATGTATGGTCAAAATGATAAATGAATGATTCCTGCACAGCTATTGATGGAAGTGTTAGGTTATATGAGAATAGATTAGTCTATATTTGAAGTATTTGTGGAAAATATTAATTAGAGGTATTACAAAAATAGTTTAGGGAAAATGACCATACTACCCTTCCCTTAGATAAGAAATGACAAGAATAATGCCCCTGGATATTTTTAAAAATTACAAAAATACCCCTAGATATTTTAGTGAGATATTTTTTAAGATGGAAATTATATAAATGCCCTTGGATATTTTGGAAATGACAAGAATACCCTTAGATATTTTTGGCTAGATATTTTATGGTGGAAATGACAAATATGCCCCTAGGATGAATGACGAATTTACCATAATGCCCTTCAGGCCAGAAATGACCAGATATCCTTAGAAATTTTATGAGAACCTGATGAAATTACAAAATACTCTTGGCTGGCAGGATATCAAAATAATTTGTGACAAGAAACTCTAGAAATAGAATTTCTATGGATTTTATAAGGAAACAACTTTGAAACGTTAGTCAGAAGAATTCAAGCATTGGAAAAATATGGAAAAATGATAAATAGAATCTATAGAATTTTCTCTAAATTGTAGGATGTATAGATTTATTTAATAAAATGATTTAGTAATTTTGATCATCAAGAATAGTACAGACCAATCAAAATTAAGATAAAAACAGTTTTGTATGCAAGGTTGTGTATCACTTTGTATAGACTGCTTGTAAGTAATTTTTAACTATCATTGAAACCAATTTCTGGAGTTCTATTATTTCATATTATCTTTAGGTAAAAGAATTCAAATTAAACTTAACTTCCTACAAGAAAATGCCATGTGGAAAACCATAATTGAAAATAGATTTTTCTTTACCATCAAAAAATGACATATATACATAAAATGGCATAAAAGGAAGTAAAATTTGTCTTCCTTTCCTTTAAGGCTTGAAGTCTACGTGAAGAAGGGTGTGGAATGGGCAAGAAACTTCGTGAAAGCCACTTGGAAAGGCAAGCTATGTGATGGAAACAAGTGGTAGGACACTTGTATGGTGTATGTTAAGCTTAAGAAGATTTTTCTTATAAAGTAAAGAAGTCATCATGAACTTAGTTAGAAATCAATGGAACAAGAAGTAATTAAGTTAGGATGAAACTAAATGAAGGTAATTTAGTTAGAATGGAACTAAATGAAGGTAATTTAGTTAGGAAGGGCAAAAATGTCCTTGAATATTAAATCATTTCCTAAACACTATATAAAAGGGGGAAGGGGGGGGGGACCTAAAATGCAAGTCATTTTCAAGCTACTCTCCCTACATAAATCACGTGTGACTCTCTCCTTCATATCACTCTCATCCTTCCATTTTCAAGCTTAAATCAAATAAGAAAAAGACCCCACCATCTGGAAGAATCATGTGTAAGCTAGTGCTTTTAGGAAGAAGTTGCCAAGTTTTATAGGAAGAAACAAGGTACGTATAGGGAGGTTTATGCTAAATATAGTTTAAGTATTGCTTTTGTTCAAATAAGTATTTATAGAATCTTATTTATTTCTATGGAAAACAAAGCTTGCACACCATGTGTTTGATGAATTGTTTCAAAGAAATAAAGATAGTTTGAATGTGTTTTGTTCAAATAGATGTTTGAAGTTCATGTGTTGTTGAGTGTTTCTATGAATTTCTATGAAATACATTGTTGCTTAGTATTCCATGAATCCTTATGAACTTCATGTGTTTCCATGAAAATTTCTACACAAGCTGAGTTCTGTGCTTTATGTTGAATTTCTAAGTAAAATATATATGAGACAGTGATTGAAGGACTAATATTGAAAATAAATATGAGTTGAAAAGAGTTATGAAATAAGTGAATCAGTTTCATATGTCTCATATGCATAAGATTTGCCTCACAGAGGAGGTGTATATAAGAGTTACCTCAGAGAGGAGGTATAAGAGTTACCTCAGAGAAGAGGTGTGTCAGATAGCTGCAGGAACTGAGTTCGAGCGTTCAGATAAGAGAAATCTGAGCTGGGGGGACTTGGCAGTGGGGAAATCACGCCACCCATGATGATTACATGAAGTGTGGGTGAGAATCCTGTTGCAACACTGTGAGACCCTAACTAATCGTTTCAGTTCTGTGCCACTAGGATGGGGCTATCTTGACTGTTGGTACCAAATAATAAGAGTTCAAGAGAATCATGCATCATGATAAGAGTCTAAGAGAATCATGCATCTTTAAGGATGATGTTATGAATATTTGCATATTGAATATATTTTGTTGCTTAAATTATGTTTATCATAAACTTACCCTGTGCTTTGTGTCTGTGGTTGACACCTGCCATGACCTCGATTTTATTCAGGCGAGCAGATGAACAAGTAAAAAGAGACTATTAGCCATCTACAAGAAGATGATTTTGTTTGAAGAAGTGTTATTTGAAGATGTCGTATTTGAAGATGTATTTCCTTGTTACAAAGTGTTTTAATGGTTTGTACTATGTAAAAGAATTGATAACAGTCTGTATTTTATTGTACATCAGATTTACAAATATCGATTACTGAGGAAAAAACTTTTGTACTATTACGTTAATTCAGAATTTTAAATATTACTCAATGATGGAAATCTTTTTGAATAATAGTTATTAGTAAATTTAGTTCAATATTTTTAAGCAAATTGAAAAGAATTTTCATCAAAAATCAATAAATGCAAGATGGTAAATTGAGGCGTTACAATATCTAGGTAGTTAGTTATAAATTAGATTTTATTAGATTGTAAATATCTCTTATCTTTGAGGTAGTTAGTAAAAATTCTTAAATTGAAAATTCAAATAATATCCACCATATCTTTTAAGATTTGATTGATATCTCACTCCTATTCGAAATTTTAATTCCATTTTTATCTTGTAAATATATTTTTAATTGATTGTAATTTTCAGATTTTTATATTTACTAACATATCTTTTGTAATAATCTATCTAATTATCTTGTAAATATTTTTAGCATTTAATTTTTGCTTTCCTAATTACTCCTAATTTTCGAATAATATGTAGATATCTTTTTAATTTTCAGTTTTTAAATTTTATCTCAAATCTCTATTACTAAATATAGTATGTATAATTTAGTTGGTAGATTTATCTTTAATTTCAGATTTTTCTTTCCATTTTATTTTCAAATTTTCCTGTATTTCTATTAGATGTATAACTTTTTATTTTTCTGTTTCTAATATATATTTACCAACTAATATAATTTAAAATATTAAAGCAACTATCTTTGATTTTTATTTTCAAATTTTATAAAATTTAATATATATATATATATATATATATATATATTATGTTTTTATCTATTAGTAAATATATTTTTTAGATTATCTAATTAGAGTAGTTTTATTTTTCAGATTTTATTTTCCTTTATTTAAAATATTTTTGAAAAATCATAAAAATATATATCTTTTTAATTTTGCTGTTCATTATAGGATAATTAGTTTTAAATTTTTAGATTTTATTTATCTTCTAATGTATCAAGTTCGGAAAAAAACTAAAAATAAATTTATTTCTATTTTTGTCATCTTTTTCCTTAGTTAAAATGCTAACTATTCCTTAAATAAATCTAGATATAATTAGCATTTTAATTTTCAGATTATATCTGATATAAAAAAATTTAAAAATTTTAATTAAATATATATCTTTTATTTTATGATTTTTCTTTTTAGTACTTGGGATATTTATCTTTTATTTTCAGATTTTAATATTTTCCTTTTTGAGTTAATTTTTTAAAAATTTAATAATCTTTTTATCTTTTATTTTCTATTTAAATAATTAAACTGACCACTCTACTCACTCCTATTCCAAGTTTTTATTTTATGCTTACATGCTAGGTACAAGAAGCAAAAAGGAGAATCTTTGCATGCCAAGAAGCAATTGTTCGAAGAAGGATCCTCTTCAAGCTCATCAACCAAAGCAACTGAAATAGACAATGAAGGAATGGCGAAAGTAAAGCAAACCATGGCGAAATTAGCAACCGACGTGAGCCAACCCATTAAACCACTAAACACTGGGGACAACCAAATCAATTTTCCCTCATGGTTCCTAACCTCAACCACAACCAATTCTTAGGAGCAAGCACCAAGGATCCCATGCTCATCTCAAAAGATTTCTACAATTATGTTATCGATAAGGCTTCCAGGTATTAATGATGAACATACTAAACCCTTACTCTTTCCTTTCTCTTTGGGGGAAGGTGTAGTCGATTGGTTCAACTCGCACTTACATCATTTAGTAACCACATGGGAGGAAGTCAAAGACAAATTCCTCAATTACTTCTTCCTTAAGTCTAGAGTTGAAGCTGTCAATGAGCTCATCGTCAACTTCAAATAACCTCCAACCGAATCGCTATTTGACGCATAGAAGAGAGACAAAACCCTTCTAAGGAGTTAACCTTGTCATGGATACAACCAATTCATGCAAATTTCAATGTTCTGAAAGGAATCACCAACGATTGTAGGAGGATGATCAATGCATCAGCTAGAGGAAACTACCTCAATAAAACCACCACTCATGTGAAGACCATAATAGAAGATTTGGCGACTAGTGAGAGAATCGTAGAAACAAACTAGTCAAATCCCCCAAAAGGTATGTATGAACTTAATGCTCAAGATAACCTTTTCGCTCTTCAACAAAAGATGCAGGTGCAAATAAAAGCAATGACTAATGCAATCTAACAAATCCTGCAACAACTCCAAGGGGCCATCTCAAAGAAACCCAGACAAGCGTTAACGTGTGAAGAATGTGGAGGTGCCATCAAACATCAAAATTTCCCGAGCTACCAACCAAGGAGGTTAGCTACATTGGAGGACAACAACGACTGTACAATATGTAACACCCTAAAATTTCGATAACTTAAAATATATGTGTGGTGTATTCCTTGTATAATTTGACTACTTTATTAATTAGGATTAGTTGAAATGTTATGTGAATTATCCATGTGCAATTGCTTGGTGTAGAGGTCAAGTTATGTGGAGTTTGTTTGAGATGCGTTGTATTTGAGTGATTTCGAGTTTAACCTGAAACCTGCTTTAGTAAAATACCATTCTGGATGGGTTAACCGTTAGATCATTTTCAAAGTTTAAAGGTGGGTTCCTTACCTACATATAAAATGTTTAACCGTTGGGATTGGAGAAAGAACATCTGTAGATTGAGATAATAATTTTTCACTAAAATAGATATTTTAAAATTTGGCCAGCTCGCCCAGGCGAATTTCTAAAGGCTTTTTGGCTCGCCTGGGTGAGTCAAGTCAGCGTTAAATACGTCCAATAGCCTCCAAATCACAAAAATGGCTTCCTTCTTCCTCCAAAACAGCTCCCAACCTCCCTTCCCTTCCTCCTCCATCACCCACAGCCACAGGAGACCACCACTTGCCATTGGACCACCGTACGAGGAGGAACACTTTAATCGAAGCAGAATCTTCAAAACTCTTCTCAAATTTTTGTTAGAGAAAGGAGCTTCCAAATACTTCTTTCTTGATTTCTTTCAGGTAACCTTGGTTTCCTTGGTCATTGCATTGATGGTGCCCATGTTTATACTTCATATTTCATGGATGAAAATAGAATGATGGCAGTAAGTACGGGGGTACTAGGGGGCATCACTCTGTTTGGAACTCCCTTGTGACTCAGGGCTAATCATCATGGGGGGGGGGAGCGACCAGTGTAGGACAGGGTGGCCTCGACGAGCTACTACATCATTTTCCTGAGAGAGGCTATTTTCATGAGGATGATACCACATTGCATGTTGAATGATGAGTCAGATGCATACATCATTCTGAACATGATTGTTTGAGTTGTGGAATGCATTGAATGATTGTTTATGTTGAATGTGTAATGGAATGATGGGTTTGTGGTAATAATTGTGGTGATTTGTGTTGTCTTTTTCCCAATTGCTGTTATCTGATGCTCGTTGGTTTTATATAATAAACTCACCCTTGCATTTGTTGTACCGTGTGGTTGGTACTTGTGATGATCGTGAAATTTCGTTCGTGAGAAAATGAGCAGCATTAGGTGACCTTGGAGGGAGATCTTCTTTTTGTTGGAGCCGCTAAGCCAACATGATGATGTTGGAATTCTTTTTGGAAAAATTTGTGTTTTCTTAATCAACTCTTTCATAGTTAGTCCCTTAATTGTTTTTGTGGACATGTATAGTTTGAGTTGTAAATACCTGTAAAACTAAATTAAGTTCTAAACATATGCATGATGAGTACTGATTTAGTATATTTATACATATGTATTCAATTATTGTAATTGTATCGTGTGTGCGATGATTGTATCATTGCGAAAAACTTACTACCATTTTCATAATCAAATTAATGGGATTTTCATTAAAATCTGAATTTGCACGATTAAGAGTTAGTGATATCATAGCGACAAGGTGGGTCATTACATTAGTGGTATCAGAGAAGGTCGAACCTTTCAGCCAGTGAGTTGTGAGTCTTCTGTGCATTTTGTGTTTGCTTGATTGGATGTTTGATGTTTGGAGTAATTGACTGGTTGTAGTAGTTTGAATTGTTTGTGCTTGAGGTTTGAGCATCTTGTTGTGATGCATATGTTGTAGAGATTTCTTGGAGAGGGTATAACATGTTTGAATTTCTGATGTTTGTTATACCATAAGTTCCAATGCCTTGTCACAAGTTATTAGACTGGCCATCTAGATAATTCGTGAAGTGCAATGGGACACTATAGCAAGCAGTCAGAAATACAAAGAGTGAAGACTAAGCGTTAATGTCTCGAGAGAGAACTGTTGTAGAGAAGTGATTTCTCGAGGCATTAACTCTCAAGAGTAATTGAGTAGGAACTTGAGATAGGTATGAAATTGCTTTATTTCTTTTTCTTGTGTGTATCCCTTCTATGTTCTCACTTCTTGGTGTGTGCAAGAAGTGATGGCTAGTAGGAGTGACTGTGCAATAGCTGATGTTTACCAAGCTTTGAGGCTGAAGGCCAAGCTGTGACCTGGGAAACCTTCAAGAAGGTATTTCTGGAGAAGTATTTTCCTGAAGCTGTTAGAAACAAGAAGGAGATGGAATTCTTAGAGTTTAAGCAAGGGAGTATGACTGTGGCTGAGTATACAGCTAAGTTCGAAGAGCTAGTGAGGTTCTTTCCCCGTTACCAAGGAAGATATGGGATTCTGTTACTTATGCTATTCGATTCCGGTGCAACCCATTCGTTTGTATCTTGATTGTGTGTGGAGAAACTTAAACTTTCCGTGTCTTCTTTGAGTAGTGATCTTGTGGTAGAAACCCCAACTAGTGGTTCTGTGTTAACTTCTAATGGGTGTTTGAATTGTCTTGTTGAAATTTTTGGTAGTGAATTTGTTATTGATCTGATTTGTTTCTCTCTTAGCCAAATTGATGTTATTTTGGGTATGAACTGGTTATCTTCCAACCATGTTTTATTAAACTGCTTTGATAAAACTGTGTTGTATAGTGATTCTGAAGTAAGAATGGGATATTTTTCTCTGCCAACCAAATTGTGACATCTTTGAAAGAAAATGGTCAAGTGTACATGATATTGTCTAACTTGGAAGTAGAGACCAAGGTTTCGCTAGGTGACCTCCCTGTTATTAGAGAGTTTCCAAAAGTGTCTCCTGAGGATATATCCAGTTTACCGCCTGAGAGAGAGATAGAGTTTTCTATAGAGTTGATACCTGGTACCAGATCCATATCTGTAGCCCCTTATAGGATGTCTCCTATAGAGTTAGCCAAGCTTAAGAAATAACTAGAAGAGTTGTTGGAATAGGCAATTTGTGAGACCCAATGTGTTTCCATGGGGAGCACTAGTGTTGTTAGTGAAGAAGAAAGATGGAACCATGAGGTTGTGTGTAGACTATCGTCAGTTGAATAAGGTGACGATTAAAAACATGTATCTTTTTGCCTAGAATAGATGACCTTATGGATCAGCTGGTAGGAGCTTATGTGTTTAGCAAGGTAGACCTTAGGTCAGGTTACCATCATATCCGAGTGAAGCCTGAGGATATTCTGAAGAATACTTTTAGGACTCGTTATGGTCACTGCGAGTATTTAGTTATGCCCTTCGGTGTGACTAATGCCCCTCGTGTGTTAATGGATTATATGAATAGGATCTTTCACCCCTATCTTGCCAGTTTTGTAGTAGTATTCATAGATGATATTTTGGTAGACTCTAAGACTAGAGAAGAGCATGAGGAGCACTTGAGAATTATGCTGTAAACCCTTAAGGATCGACAACTTTATGCTAAGTTGTCCAAGTCTGAGTTTTGGTTAGAGAAAGTGAGTTTCCTAGGACATGTGATATCCCAAGGTGGTATAGCTATAGATCCTTCTAAGGTAAAAGTTGTTCTTAAGTAGGAGAGTCCTAAGTCTGTGTTTGAGATTAGAAGTTTTCTGGGTTTAGCGGGATACTACCGGATATTCATAGAAGGTTTCTCCAAGTTAGCCTTACCATTGACCAAGATGACTCGTAAGGGTCAAGTTTTTGTGTGGAATGACCAGTGTGAGCATAGTTTCCAAACCCTTAAGGAAGAACTTACGACAACGCTTGTGTTAGTTTTGCCTAACCTAAGAGAACCCTTTGGGGTGTATTGTAATGCATTAAATATGGGTTTAGGAGGAGTGTTGATGCAAAATGGCCAGATAGTGGCCTATGCTTCTAGGCAACTCAAGACGCATGAGAGGAATTATCCTACCCATGATTTGGGGTTAGACGCTATAGTGTTTGCTCTTAAGATATGGAGGCACTACCTTTTTGGCTCTAAGTTTGAAGTGTTTAGTGATCATAAAAGTCTTAAGTATCTATTTAGTCAGAAAGAGTTGAACATGCGTCAGAGGAAATGATTGGAGTTTCTTAAGGATTATGATTTTGAGCTTAGCTATCATCCTGGCAAAGCCAATGTAGTGGCTGATGCTTTGAATAGGAAATCCTTGCATATATCTGCTTTGATGGTTAGGGAATTGGACCTCCTAGAACAGTTTAGAGACCTTAGCCTGGTGTGTGAAGTAACCCCTAACAGTGTGAGACTGGGAGTTTTAAGGATTACTAGTGTTGATTTTAAGGGAAGCTGTAAGAAGATTGAAGCAAGGATGAAGGCTTCATGTTTTAGCTTTTTATATGCCCAATCATTTGAAGGCATTTGTAATTTGTCTTAGTGGTTCAAGCGCATTGCCTTGTGATCTTTCATTTGCATTTGCATTCTCATTCTCATGCATACATGTTTTTGGTTAAAATCTCAAAGCAATCCAATGATTTCAAAAAGAAGTTAAGTTCTCATGGCTAAGTAGTTGTAAAATGAATACTTACTGTTTTAATCGATTACACAAGCATTTTAATCGATTAAAGACATTCATACTATTTCTAAGAAAGCCTTGAAGAACAGTTTAATTGATTACTAGCTTCTTGTAATCGATTACATAGTGCTATATGAAAAACATGCATCACTTGAATAATCGATTATCTTGTTATGTAATAGATGTTGCGCGATTACGGCAAGTGCACCAATCGTTTACAAGTAATAAAGTTTAGGTAAGTAGAGTATCGTCTCCACAGGGAT
>QARZ01040674.1:8987-29446 GCA_013407115.1 Glycine latifolia | reverse complement strand
TTCCAAAATCATTTGGGAATGCATGTGCTTTGCGCTCATTGGACATGTCTTATAATATCATGAGTGAAGAGTTTTCAATGATAATCCATCACTTGTCTGGATGTACTAGATATTCATTGGAACAATTATATCTAGGCATGAATCAAATCAACGGCACACTACCCGACCTCTCAATATTCTCATCTTTAAAAAAATTACATTTTGATGGAAACAAGCTAAATGGAGAGATTCCTAAATATATTAAATTTCCATCTCAACTGGAGAGATTAGATATGCAATCAAATTCCTTAAAGGGTGTGCTCACTGACTATCATTTTGCTAATATGTCAAAGTTAAAGTCATTGGAGTTATCTAACAACTCTTTATTGGCCGTGGCATTTAGCCAAAGTTGGGTCCCACCATTTCAGTTGAGACACATAGGATTGGAATCTTGCAAGCTAGGTCCAGTATTTCCCAAATGGTTGGAGACACAAAATAAAGTTGTGGATATTGACATTTCAAATGCTGGAATAGCAGATATGGTTCCAAAGTGGTTTTGGGCTAAATTAGCATTTCGAGAATGGATTTCAATGAATATTTCACACAATAATCTCCATGGTATAATTCCAAATTTTCCACGAAAGAATAATTACCATTCCCTAATTCTTGGATCAAATCAATTTGATGGCCCTATTCCACCATTTCTCCGAGGTTCCATGTTTCTTGATTTATCCAAAAATAAATTCTCAGATTCTCTTTCATTTTTGTGTGTGAATGGTACAGTTGAAAATTTATACCAATTAGACCTTTCAAATAATCATTTCTCTGGAAAAATTCCGGATTGTTGGAACCATTTCAAGTCATTAACTTATTTGGACTTAAGTCACAATAATTTTTCAGGAAGGATACCTACATCCATGGGATCTCTTCTTGATCTTCAAGCATTGCTATTGAGAAACAACAACTTAACTGATGAGATACCTTTCTCCTTGAGGAGTTGCAGAAATCTAGTAATGTTAGATATTGCAGAAAACAGATTATCAGGGCTTATCCCTGGTTGGATTGGGAGTGAATTACAAGAGTTGCAATTTTTAAGTTTGCGAAGAAATAATTTTCATGGAAGCTTACCATTGCAAATTTGCTACCTAAGTAGCATTCAACTCTTGGATCTCTCACTAAACAGCATGTCTGGGAAAATTCCTAAATGCATAAAAGAATTTACTTCGATGACTCAAAATACATCTTCAAGAGATTATCAACGTCATTCATATCAGGTCCAAATCAGTCACTTGACAGGTATTCGAACACATGATTTGAATGCACTCTTGATGTGGAAGGGTTCAGAACAAATGTTCAAAAATAATGTGTTACTACTTTTAAAAAGCATTGATCTCTCAAGCAATCACTTTTCTGGAGAAATTCCACTGGAAATAGAGAATTTATTTGAATTGGTTTCTTTGAATTTATCAAGAAACAATTTGATAGGGAAAATTCCCTCAAAAATTGGAAAGCTAACATCACTTGAATCTCTTGATTTGTCAAGAAACCAGTTGGTTGGTTCAATTCCTTCAAGTCTTGCTCAAATTTATGGAATCGGCGTGTTAGATTTGTCACATAACCATCTAACTGGAAAAATTCCAACCAGCACACAATTACAGAGTTTCAATGCCTCGAGTTATGAAGATAATCTTGATCTTTGTGGACCGCCACTTGAGAAATTTTGTATTGATGGGAGACAAACACAAAAACCAAATGTTGAAGTTCAAGAGGATGAATATTCACTTTTCAGTCGTGAATTTTACATGAGTATGGCATTTGGATTTGTTATAAGCTTTTGGGTGGTTTTTGGCTCAATCTTATTCAAGCGTTCTTGGAGACATGCCTATTTCAAGTTCTTGAGCAATCTATCAGACAATATTTATGTCAAGGTAGCAGTATTTACTAATAAAATATCAAAGGTGCATGGCTGAAGCTTAACAGGTAATAATAATGTAGCCCTTCCATATATATATATATATATATATATATATATATATATATATATATATATATTTTTTTTTTTTTTTTATATATTTTATATATATGAAAGACACCTGTCAAATTATATATATATATATATATATATATATATATATATATATATATAATTTTGAATTGTGACAATAAGATTTCATAATTTTTAACTATTTTTAATATAATTAATTTTGAAGAGGTATGAGATAATTTCAAGTCTATAACTACTAGAAAGTTAGATCAGTAAGTTATATGCAAGGTTAGTTAAACTAATTAAGTTTATTTGAAAGATGATATGGATATATTTATTGAAGTTAAAATATATTGAAAATATATGAATGTTGTAAATCGTTTAATATTATATTTGATTTCTACATATAAAAATATATATATTGAAAGAGATATTATTTGTGTGATCCAATAGTTAAGTTGCTTTCGTAAATTATAAAAGAAATATGAGATTTATTACCCATGAATAACTAAATGTGTAAATGTAGCATGCTAATTAATTAGGGTTGCTTGGTTGAATGTTTGGGTGATCTAGTACAATTTATATACAATACTTTATTTTTATAAAATTATGTTCTATGGAACCTTTTGAGATTTTCGATGAACCGTCTTTGAAAATTTATAATTATTTACAATTATGCCACTGCTCCTTAAACAACGACGATATCCGTAGAACCGATTTTAAATGTGCATCCTAAAATGTAACTTTTGTAGTAGTGTTTATATACAATACTTTATTTTAACAAAATTATGTTCTATGGAACCTTTTGAGATTTTGGATGAAAATTTTTCATGATAATAAAATAAAATAGAAATATAATTAGAGAAAGTAAATTATATACTAATAGTGTTAAAACTATTTTATACTATCATCCAATCATTTACTATTATGTATATGATAAGTTTGTGGAGTTTTACAAAAGTTATATTAAGATTAATTGACAATATAAAACTACATTGTAATTACATAATCATTAAACTCATAATTATTGATGTTCAGTACTTAATCCTACAATATTAATGATTTCCATTATTACTATAAATGTTTTTCTTATAAACTATTGTGATTTTAATCTCTCATTAACTTGATATTATTATTATTATTCTGATTACTTCAATTTCTAGAAATTTCTTTTGCAGGTATAATAATTTTATTTATTTTCATTTACACATTTTGAAAACTGACATTCTGTTTTTCTTTTCTTTTCTTTCTTTCTTTCTTTCTTTCTTTCTTTAACTTTCAGTCCCTTGAAGACATTAGCCCTCTTGGATGACTCCAATGTCTAAGCTTGTTAATGCTTGGAAAAGGCAATAAGTTGGAAATTATGTTTGCTTTACATGTCTTCACTGTCAATTGAGATACTTATATCATGTTTTAAAGCTTCAAGAAGACTCTAGTTTTATTAGTTTGTGCTTGTAATGAAATATAAATTATCATGCATTATATCAATAATTTACGTGCATCTTTCTCATAATCAAACAAATATCCTTTTTTAGTGTCCACAAATTTTAGACAATTATATCCTTTATCAATTTTTAAACTTCTACTACTCTCTTCCAATAACTATCCTCACCATTCTCATGTTGTTAGTTACTTTATTTTAACTTCTAAATTTTTTACTTTTCTTTATTTTTATTTCTATTTAAAATATGTAAAAAGATTCAGAATGTCTCTATCCCCTAATAATAATAATAATAATAATAAATTCAAACTTTTGATTGAAATCATCAACAAAAATGGCATATATATCAAGATTCTCTTATCTTACAAATAAATGGGTCATGTTATATCAAGCGACTTCCTGGAGAATGTTTGAACCAAAATATGGTTGCATAGACAACCGTCTCCTGTTATGACCACTATTCATAAACACAACAACATTCAAATTCTGTAACGGGCCACAGCTACTCTGTGTCACTAGGCATGGCAGTGGGATTCGAACTTGTGGGTACCTACCAGAATCCGCCCTGATTTTAACAGGAAAATATCGAGTTTATCGGGTTCGGATTTTCCCCGATAGCCAAAAGTGAGGGCGAGAGCGGGGGCGAGATTACTGATACCTGTCTCGCACCTGCACCAGCCCCGTAATAAATAATATTAAAAAAAAAATATGTTATTTTGTAATTTTTTAATTGAATTGATTGATTTTGTTTTGTAATTTTTAAATTTAGATCCCATATTTTAAATGTGGATTTTTTTTTGTTACGTAATTAGCATTTTCGTCCGATTTTTTAAATAAAAAAAAGCTATATTATTTTTTAATTTTTAAAAATTTTAATCAAATAGCGGGGGCGGGGCGGGGCGAGAAAAACCCGACCTCAAACGGGGGTGGGGATGGAGATGAGTTTTAAAACCTGACGAGGATCGAGGGAGGGGTCGGGAAACGATTTTTGAGTCGGGGGCGGGAACGAGGAACGAAATACCCGCCCCCACCCCACCCTGTTGTCATGCCTATGTGTCACTATAGTGCACTACTAATAACCAAGTTAAATCATTTTGATGCAATCCAAATATGGTCCTTTCATTAGTCTAACAATGGAACTTAGTGATTTTAAAAAGAAAACAATGAAACTAAGTATTGTTGGTCCCAGCTGAATTCAAGAGGGGGGCTAAATTGAGCTTTATAAAATAATTCACAGTTTAAAATCAAACTCAAAGCAATTATATGGAGATAAGAGATAAAGAAGACATAATCAATTTTAATGTAAAAAATCCAATTGGGTAAAAAATCACGGCATCCAAATTGGATAATCAATCCAATGTGGAAAACTCATGAGAGTTTCACCCCACATCAACTTGAACCTCCTTCTCTATACAAATCATTCCGATACTTAAACTTGCAGCTACCTGCATTTAATCAGATATATGCAAGTTCATGTACATGGGAAAATATATTCTATTGAAAATAACACAATTTCCTTCCTCCACTAGTGTGACATTGTTTGTATGAAATCCTCAGTTACAAGTTACCATTTTAAGTGGAAATATAAATGGATCAGATGACCCTAGTGCCATATATCTATTACAGTATTCAATTGAACCAACGTTTTTAATTTCTAGATTTTAACAAATCCAATTTTACAAATGCCCAAATCAGGTACTCCATAGCCATTTGAGTGGAATTTTAAGTTCACCCTACCTGACTCTTAGCCTGTCTCATGTCTTCCATGATTAAAGGTCTCAGGGTAATTTCTTGTTCTTCCTTATATTTATTGTTTGAAGAATCTTCAGAGGTTTGGCTTCTGCTTCTCTTTTCTTCTTTTCCTAATATATGATGCAATTGATATTTAATTAGATCTTCAGCTCATACCAAAGTTTGCATGGATAGAGAAGTTGAACTTAAAATAGTAGTTGTATAATAACTACCACGTCCTTCATTCTCTCCTGCTGTATTAGCTCCCTATCAGGTCAATAAGCCGCAGTGATGCACAACTTCTGCCCACAGAAATTAACATCAACAGATTTTCCCGAAAAAAATAAAACCAGTAAATCGCCACCAAAATTCACCTTAAGATCACTTCCAGTATATCCTTCTGTCATGGTTGTCATGTTTTTCTTTAGCCTAAAGAGTCTTCAAGATCATTTCCCTGTTCTCAACAGATGGAAGACCACCCAAGATTCTGCACAACAATAAAAAGGTAAAAGAGTTATAAATCAGAAGTTACAAGAGCATATCCCTGTGTGTCATGAATTCATTTTTAATCTTCCTCGTGGCCTCATGCTCTCCTACTCTAGTCCTCTCTCCAAGCATACTCTCAACACTTCTCATAGCTCCTTCCAAATGATTGCAAAGCTACCAAAACTCAGAGAACTAAGTTTAACTGATTGTAGCCTTTCCGATCATTTTATCCTTTCATTGAGGCCCTCTGAATTCAATTTTTCTAGTTCCCTTTCCATCCTTGATCTTTCCTTGAACAGCTTCACGTCATCAACGATATTCCAGTGGCTGTCCAACGTCACTTCCAACCTTGTTGAGCTTGACCTTAGAGGTAACCTCTTGGCTACAATTGGAAATCTCTCCGTGTTCTCATCTTTAAAAACATTAGATCTTTCTCAAAATCAATTACGTGGAATTCCAAAATCATTTGGGAATTCATGTGCTTTGAGCTCACTGGATAAGTCTTATAACAATTTGAATAAAGAGCTTTCAGTGATAATCCATCAATTGTCTGGGTGTGCCAGATTCTCGCTGCAAGAATTGAACTTAGGAGGAAATCAAATCAATGGTACGCTTCATGACCTTTCAATATTTTCTGCCTTGAAAACGTTGGATCTTCAACAAAATCAATTAAATGGCAAAATTCCAGAGAGTAACAAATTTCCATCTTTGTTGGAGCATTTGTATATCGGATCAAACATTTTATTAGAAGGTGGAATTCCAAAATCATTTGGGAATGCATGTGCTTTGCGCTCACTGGACATGTTTAATAATATCTTGAGTGAAGAGTTTCCAATGCTAATCCATCACTTGTCTGGATGTGCTTGATATGCGTCTAGCATATGCTACTTTCCAAGCCATTAGAAGCATGAAATCACCCATATATGACTTAAATTCCCTTATAATTGTGATAAATGTTGATTAAGCTGTGCCTTGCTCGAGTTATGTTAATTGTGACAATTTTTATAGCAGGACAAGCAATTTTTACTCAAGACCAGTGGGACAAAGTTGCCACGCTGTCAGCGTGAACCCAGAGCCATCAACGTGGGAAGCTACTCAGAAGTGCAACCTCCACTGGAAGTTCACGCTATCAGCGTGGAGGCCCACGCCATCAGCGTGACAAAGGCCCTGGAACTCAATTCTTCACTGGAAACCCACGCTGCCAGCGTGGGAGGCCACGCCTTCAGCGTGGATGCTCAAAAGATGCCACGCCATCAGCGTGGTGAGCCACGCTACCAGCATGGATACTGGCCTGGAAATGGATTCTCCACTGGAATGCCACGCTCTCAGCGTGGACAGCCACGCCTCCAGCGTGGGACTTGAAATCACTGCCACGCCGTCAGCGTGAGATCCCACGCTATCAGCGTGAGACTCTGCTGACTGTGTAAACTTAAATGCTGCTAAGGACAAAGCTGGGTTTTCACATGTTTCCTATAAATAGCTTAACTCCAGCATTGAAGGCACGTTCCTGGACTTGAAGACTCACAAATACTAGGGTTTGAGAGCTTGGGAAGCTTTGCTAGGGCATTTGGGGTTGAAGGCTCAAAGTGGAGGTCTTACTCCATCTTCTTCTCTCTAATTCTTAGCTGGGCATGTCTATATTGATTGTAACTAAGCCACCCATTATGAGGTTTGGCTAGTTTATTTTGTAGTTAGGGCAAAGCACTTAATGTAACTCCCATTGGGATGTATTGAATGCTATTTTCATTTATCAAAAGTCATATTTACTGCACTTTGCTTGCATGGTTTATTTCTTCTTTGGATTTGCGCACTCTAATGAAGAACTTAGAGTTAGGGTTCACAATAGGAATATTGGGACACTAATCTTGGACCTAAGTGAAGTAACTTGCTTGCATTACCTAGGAATAGGGATGGAGGTTCGCAGTCTTGAATGTGTTGCTTCATGCTTAACCTTAGGAAGGTCACTAAGGAATTAGGGCTGGAAAAAGGGGTTAAAGGGTTATTTGGCTAAGGAATTAGTGAATAGCTAAACTATTAGTGGAACACATGACTGATTGATTGAGATACTTGAATATAGTAAGCAATATAATTCCATTGGGAGGAAGCATTGAGTGTGAGTGCCCTAGCTACTACCGTCGCATATTATAATTCGTCAACTTACTTGTTCATATACTTTTATGTTCATAGCTTAATTTCAATTCAACAATTACACACACACTACCCAAACTTTATTTCATTTTGTCATCCAACTTATAGATACGAATTACAATTCAATTGGTCAACAATCCTCGTGGGAACGATACTTTACTTTCACTTTATTACTTGTACGATCAGTATACTTGCCGTGACGCAACAGTGCTTGATATTCATTGGAAACTTTAAATCTAGGCATGAATCAAATCAACGGTATGCTTCCCGACCTCTCAATATTCTCATCTTTAAAAGAATTATATCTTGATGGAAACAAGCTAAATGGAGAGATTCCGAAAGATATTAAATTTCCACCTCAACTTGAGAGACTAGATATGTCATCAAATTCCTTAAAGGGTGTGCTCACTGACTATCATTTGGCTAATATGTCTAAGTTAAGCTACTTCGGGTTATCAGACAACTCTTTATTGGCATTGGCATTTAGCCAAAATTGGGTTCCCCCATTTCAGTTGACCTACATTGGATTGCGATCTTGCAAGCTAGGTCCAGTATTTCCCAAATGGTTGGAGACACAAAATCAAATTAAGGATATTGACATTTCAAATGCCGGAATAGCAGGTATGGTTCCAAAGTGGTTTTGGGCTCAATTAGCATTTCAAGAAAGGATTTCAATGAATATTTCATACAATAATCTCCATCGTATATGTTGCGGATTTGGCAAGTATACTGTTCGTTTCAAGTAATAAAGTGATAAGTGAGTTATCGTTCCCACGAGGATTGTTATGCCAATTAAATTGTAATTCGTATCGATAAGTTGGATGACAAATGTTTAAGTAAAGTTTGGTTTTGTGTGTGTATAATGATGGGAATTAAACTAAGCTATGAACATTAAAAGCGTATGAACAAGTAAATTTATGTTATAACGATATGCGACGATAGTAGCTAGGGCAACTCACATTCAATGCTTCATCCCAATGAACTTGTATTGTTTACTTCATTCAAATATCTAGATTACTCAGCCATGTGTTTCAATAACATGTTAGCTATTTCCTAATTCCTTAGAGAAATAACCCTTTAACCCATTAGCAAACCCTAATCCCTTAGTGACCTTCCTAGGGTTAAGCATTAAGCAACACATTCAAAGAGCTGCAAACATACATTCCTATCCCTAGGTAATGCAAGTAAGTTACTTCACTTAGTTCCAAGACTAGTGTCCCAATATTCCTATTATGAACCCTAGCTCTTAATCCTTCATTAGAGTGATCAAATCCAAAGAAGAAATAAAACAATCCAAGCAAAGTGCAGTAAAATAACTTTTGATAAATGAATAATAGTATTCAATACATTCCAATGGAAGTTACATTAAATGCTTGGCCCTAACTACAATATAGAACTAGCCAAACCTCATAATGGTTGGCTGTGTTACAGCAAAAAGAGGCATGCCCAGCTGAAGCACAAGGAGAAGAAGATGGAGAAGAACCTCCACTTTGAGCCTTCAACTCCCAAGCCTTAGCAAAGCTTCCCAAGCTTCTAAAACCCTAGAATTTGTGATTTCTGAAGTGTAGGAACGTGCATTCAATGCTGAGGTTAAAGTATTTATAAGGCAAGGGTGAAAATCCAAATCTGCCCTCTATCAGCATTTAAAATTACACATTCAGCAGACTCCCACGCTGGTAGCGTGGCATTCCAGAGAAATAAGCTTGTTTTCTTCACATCCCGCGCTGGTGGCGTGGTCATCCACGCTGATGGCGTGGACTTCCAGTGGGTTTTGCATTTGGAGGTTGTTTTCCACGCTGATGGCGTGGCTCTCACGCTGGTGGCGTGGCAACCCAGTGGAGAATTAGACATCCACGCTGTTGGTGTGGACTTCCAGTGGGTTTTGCATTTGGTCTTGTGTAATCTGCTTTTCCTGCTATAATAATTGCTCAAATTAACATAACTCATGACAGGAAACGATTAATCAACATTTATCACAATTATAAGCAAATTTAGATCATTTAAGGATGATTCCTTGCTTCTAATGGCTTGGAAAGAACTATATGCTAGGCGCATATCAGTATAATTCCAAAATTTCCACTAAAGAATCATTATCGTTCCATAATTCTTGGATCAAATCAATTTGATGGCCCTATTCCACCATTTCTCCTACGTTCCCTGATTCTTGATTTATCCAAAAATAAATTCTCAGATTCTCTTTCATTTTTATGTGTGAGATCTTCAAGCATTGTTAATGAGAAACAACAAATTACAAGACTATCAGGGCTCATCCCTGCTTGGATTGGGAGCAAATTACAAGAGTTGCAATTTTTAAGTTTGGGAAGAAATAATTTCCATGGAAGTTTACCATTGAAAATTTGCTACCTAAGTAACATTCAACTCTTGGATCTCTCACTAAACAACATGTCTGGGCAAATTCCTAAATGCATAAAAAAATTTATTTCAATGACTCAAAAGACATCTTCAACAGATTATCAACGTCATTCATATGATCTCAATACCAGATACATGTCAGGTATTCAAACATATGATTTGAATGCACTCTTGATGTGGAAAGGTTCAGAACAAATGTTCAAAACTAATGTGTTATTGCTTCTAAAAAGCATTGATCTCTCGAGTAATCACTTTTCTGGAGAAATTCCACTGGAAATAGAGAATTTATTTGGATTGGTTTCATTGAATTTATCCAGAAACCATTTGACCGGAAAAATTCCTTCAAATATTGGAAAGTTAACATCACTTGACTTTCTTGATTTGTCAAGAAACCAGTTGGTTGGTTCAATTCCTTCAAGTGCTACTCAAATTGATCGACTCGGCATGTTATATTTGTCACATAACAATCTATCTGGAGAAATTCCAACTGGTACACAATTACAGAGTTTCAATGCCTCATGTTATGAAGATAATCTTGATCTTTGTGGACCGCCACTTGAGAAATTTTGTATTGATGGGAGGCCAACACAAAAACCAAATGTTGAAGTTCAAGAGGATGAATATTCACTTTTCAGTCGTGAATTTTACATGAGTATGGCATTTGGATTTGTTATAAGCTTTTGGGTGGTTTTTGGCTCAATCTTATTCAAGCGTTCTTGGAGACATGCCTATTTCAATTTCTTGAACAATATATCAGACAATATTTATGTCAAGGTAACAGTATTTGCTAATAAAATATCAAAGGTGCATGGCTAAAGCTTAATAGGTAATAATATTGTAGCCCTTCCATATATATAATTTCTTTTGCTTTTCATATAGTTTATATACATGAAAGACACCTGTCAATTTATATATATATATATATATATATATATATATATATATATATATTATAATTTTGAAATGTGACCGTAACATTTCAAATTTTTAAACTATTTTTAATATAATTAATTTTTAAGATATATGGGATAATTTATAGTCAATAGCTACTAGAAAGTTAGATCCGTAAGTTATATGCAAGGTTAGTTAAACTAATTAAGTGTATTTTAGAGGTGATATGAATATATTTATTGAAGTTAAAACATATTAAAAATATATGAGTGTTGTAAATTGATCAATACTATTTTTTATTTTTACAAATAAAAAATATATATTGAAAGAGATATTATTTTTGTGATACAATGGTTAAATTGTTTTGGTAAATTATAAAAGAAATATGAGATTTACTACCCATGGATGATAACTAAATGTGTAAATGTAGCATGCTAATTAATTAGGGTCACGATTTCTTGCTTGGTTGAATGGTTGGGTGATCTAGTGTTTATATACAATACTTTATTTTAATAAAACTATCCTATGGAACCTTTTGAAAATTTGGATGAAATGTTTTCATGATAATAAAATAAAATAGAAATATAATTAGAGAAAATAAGTTATGTATTAACAGTATAAAACTATTTTATATTGTCATCCAATCATTTACTATTATATATATATATATATATATATATATATATATATATATATATATATATATATATATATATATATATATATATGATAAGTTTGTGAAATTTTACAAAATTTTTATTAAGATTAATTATAAGTATAAAACTATATTATTATTGCATAATCATTAAACTCATAATTATTAATTTTTAATACTTAATCCTAAAATATTAATGATCTCCATTATTACCATAAATGTTTTTCTTATAATCTATTGTGATTTTAATCTATCATTAACTTGATGTTATTAATCTGATTACTTCAATTTCTAGAATTTTCTTTTTATAGGTATAAGAATTTTATTTATTTTCATTTACACATTTTGGAAACTAACATTATGTTTTTCTTTTCTTTTCTTTCTTTTTTTTTTTAATTTTTTTTCAGTTCCTTGAAGACACTGGCCGTCTTGGATGACTCCAATGTCTAAGCTTGTTAATGCTTGGAAAAGGCAATAAGTTGGAAATTATGATTGCCTTACATTTCTTCACTGTCAATTGAGATACTTATATGATTATATCATGTTTTGATAGTTTCAAGAAGATTCTAGTTTTATTAGCATTGTGCTTGTAATGAAATATAAATTAGCATGTATTATATCAATAATTTACGTGCATCTTTCTCATAATCAAAATTTCGGTTTGACAAAAAGATCGTTGAGGTAAATATTTGAGTAAATTACACTTGCTGTTTGCTCAAATTCTATCCTATACTCCTCTCTTTTTGCACCTTACAAAAAAAATTTAATTGTTTAACTCACATTGCATTTAGACTTCTTACGTCCTAAACACTATTTAATAATTTAATAGAAATTAGACACATGCTGGTCACATGACTTTTAATTAAATTTATGTCTAAAATACTTTCATCTTCTTTTTCTCAACTTGAAAATATTTTAAGACTCTTGCTTCTTTTTTATTTTTTCTGTAATTGGATATGAACTCAACTTTTTGCTGGAAGTGAACCCACCTTGTTGGTACGCAGTGTTAATACTCTTCCTTCTTCTTCTTCTTCTTCTTCAATTTTTCATTCATACATTCATTCACATTTTCACTCACAAGTAGGTTCCAAAACTCATCCTTTGTTCTATTAACATACATATGAATATAAACTGAATTTTGATTCTTAACAAACATTTTCAGTACATTATGATCAGTTTTAAGGGAAGAATTTTACCACTAGCAGTAGAATGAAACCACAAAATAAAAGGGTGACATTGTGACAAGTATTAGTCATTAGCAATGTTGTTCACATAGTCATGTGTGTCGAATATTCCAAACTTATCAGGATTAACATTGCATATCTCACTTGGTTAGCCCCATTGGTCCATAAAGTGGACCAAAATATCCACATTGCTTGGTTCAGGACCCATGTATTTCAGTTCATCCATTGTGTTCTTGTGATCCTAAATATAAACACTATTTTAATCAACAATAATAAACAATAAGTTCACCCATTGTGTTTATTGTGGTCTTAAACATCAACACCATTTTAATCAACAATGATAAACAAATGATTTTAAAAATCATAAGTGATATCAAAATGGTCCCCCATTGAAACCTCATTCAGAAATAGATAATAATAAACAATCAAAATTAAATAAATAATCTTAAAAAGTAACATATATACAAGGTCCAATGTACACTTACAAGCATAACCTTAGCGTAAACATAAATAGTGGAACAAGAAGAGAAACAGAGCGCTCGTGAACGTCGAAGAGGAAGACAAACGAAGACGCTTGTGGACGTTGCGAACTGAAAGAGGAACAGTGGAGAACTCACGAACTGGAAGAGGAATGATGAAGAACTTATGAACGGTGAAGAGAATTAGAACGTGAACATCGTGAGAGGAAGATGAACTCGCACCCCCTGGACGTTGAAGAAGAACTTGCCAACAAGAAGAAGATGAACCGTACTCACAAATGATGAAGAGGAACGTGAACCATAAATTCTGAAACTAATTGGGAGAGAATAATTTGCATTTTACAATTAAAATGTAAGGCAATTTCGTCTGCTCACATATTTCAATTGATGTTAGTTAACGGCGTTACCAGAGGGGGGTAAAAGTAATGTGAAAAGGAAGGGGTATCGAGTGAAATTTGAGCAAAACACAAAGGGTGCGAATGCAATTTACTCTAAACATTTTGATAGATAGAGGCCTCTTTTTAATTTTTTAAGAAACAAAGAAATTAGAAAATTGCAGGCACATATTTTAAATGAATGAATCAATCATCCTTATTTTGTATTAATTAGAACAAAATAATTTGACCCCATATGTTTAAATTATATGGAGATCACTCCAATTTCCAAACCATGCATGCCTTTTATTTTAAGAAAGAAAGAAATAATAATAATAATAATAATCTATATTATTAATTATTAATCTATATTAATAGTAAAAGAAATATCTCCATTTAGTCTCCACATTTCATTGGATACTTTAACCTTTAAATCACTTCTTAAATTTTAAAAAATTTATTCTAACCTACTATAACTTTTCACTACTTCTATATTGTTAAATTTTTTTATTCTATCACTTTTTTTATTATATATATTTAACGTCTTTTTTTTTTAATTATTTTACTTGTTATATAAAATTTAGAGAGACACTGTACCTATCCTCCAGTTATTAATAAAAAAAATATTCCTTTTTATGGTCCACAAATTTTAGACAATTATATTCTTTATCAATATTTAAACTTGTACTACTCTCTCCTAATAACTATCCGCCATATATTCTCAAGTTGTTAATTATTTTATTTTAACTTCTAAATCTTTTCATTTTCTTTATTTTTATTTTTATTTAAAATATGTAAAAAGATTCGGAGTTTCTCTCTCCCCTAATAATAATAATAAATTCAAACTTTTGAGTGAAATCATCAACAAAAATGGCATATGCATCAAGATTCTCTTATCTTACAAATAAATGGGTTATGTTATATCAAGAGACTTCCTGCAGAATGTTTGAACCAAAATATGGTTCTCAACATTGCAATCCTTGCACCTAAAACGATATTATTTTAAGGGCAAAAGTAGATTTTACGAAAATTCACCCTTCAACCCCATTATGACCACTATTAAAAAACACAACAAGATTCAAATTCTGTAACTGGCCACAGCTACTATGTATCACTATAGTGCATATTAATAACCAAAAGTTAAAAACATTTTGATATGCAATCCAAATATGGCCCTTTCATCAGTCTAACAATGGAACTTAGTGATTTAAAAAAAAAACAATGGAACTAAGTATTATATTTTGCTCCTTTTCATCAATCAAAATATAACCCAAAGAAAACGTTGAAGTTACATAGCCTGAGGATAGAATGCAGGATGTCTAACAAACTCCTGACATGACTCGTTATGATCATTTTAAAGTGTTAAGAGCGGGGAGATGTCTGAACAAGTATAATTGTGAAAAGCTAATATTCTGACTACTCATTTAATGTTCAGATAGATGTATCCCTGACCTAATCATAGATGAAGGTTTGTCATTCAAAAACTAGGAACCTGAACTAATGTGTTAAATTATATAGGATGGGGAAATTTGAATAGATCTAATAGAAATTCTGAATATTACTAACAATGGATCTGTGAACTAAGTCATTTCATGCATAATATGTGCTTGTAAAGTGAAACAAGAAATTCTTGTTATTCCATACCATTCATGTTATTTAGGAGCCCATGTTGTCTCCCACAAAAACTACTTCGAGTCTGAAACTACTTCACGCAAACAGTTCAATACAAAAGAAAATAAAATATATATCATGCCTTTGGTGGTGATTCACTAGAGCTGGCAGCAAGTGTATCATTCCCTGATTGAGATGTAAGTGTCTCTAGCGTCTTGTGAAATTCTGTAGGGAGAGGAGGAGGTCGGTATGCTTGGGAACTGGTGCATCATTCACAATCACCTCACATTCATAATCATCAGGAACACCCCAAGGATCCCTCTGCACTGCAAAATATACATTGAATATATGTTAACAAATTTTCGAATCAATTGATGCAAATACATTCCAAGGTATGCATTTAACAATTGTCTTTCATAAATATTTGTATGAATAAAGAATGCAAGACAAACAAATAAAGGACTGTTTGTTCTGAGCAAGTGAGGATTTTTTGTTTTCACTTTTACTACGAAAATGTTACTGAGTCCTATTCTTAAAAATTTGAATAAGAGTGAAAACAATGTTGTCAAAAAAGATTCCAAATGAGACATGTAAATGAGACATTTATTATTCAATGTTAACATGTAAAAGATTCCAAATGAGACATGTAAATGTTAACATTTATTATTCAATAACAGAGGATCTAGTGTCCCTAGAATATGTCACAATGAGACATGTAAATGAGAAGATGAAATGTACATATAAGTTTGTTCCACACAATAATTTAATCCATCCACTCTGTAAAGTGTAAACAACATAATCAATTAAAAATTGGTATCAATGTCTGATAAAACTTTAAAATATGCATATCTTCAAAGGAGTTCTGCTCCCCTTCATTTAGAGTGTGTTTGATTTAAGGGTGTGAATTTGAAATGTAATTGAATTGAAGCATTTTTAGGGGTGAAAGTTGTGAGATCATTTGTTTGGGGTGAATGTGTGATGTAATTTTTAAAAAAATTGTGGGTCCCATGGGGTGCCCCAAAATGAGATGAAAGAGAGTGCATTGTGTTGGCTGGTGGGAAAAAGTGACATCCTTTCATCAAAATTAGCCCGATGAACATTTTGATCTTTACATAATCAGTTATCATATTTATATTAATGGTTATGTAAGTCACTTGAACTTTTGAATTCGATAGAGTTGGTCATGATTACAAACATAATCAATTATGCTTATAGCATATTCGATTAGAGAACATTTAGTGGTAGATCCCAAATTGGGATCTTAGATCACTTTTTGGTGGACCCCATAGTATTATGTAGGATTGAAGATCTCTTAAGATCTATGACATTTTTTCTTTTATTGGTAGATCCCAACTTGAGATCTTAGATAATTTTAATGAGTCCCACATGAATTTCACTTTTAAATATTTAAAATTTAATTTAATTTTATATTAAATTAATTAAGTAATTAATTTTAATTAATAAAGCATGAAAAATATATATAAATAATAATAAAGCATATAATTAATTTTAACTTTTAATTTTATTTTATTTTATTTTTTCATTTTTTTTTCATCCTGTCACATAAAAAATTATTTTTTTTAAACTCCGTGCAGATCTTTAGGGTTCTTGTGGAAGAACCAGATCTTCACGTGGAGATCTGCATTTTCTCTTTAGTGGTAGATATGAAAAAAGAGAGATCTTTAGCTGAAGATTCCTCCCCAAGATCCCCCCACTAAAGTTGTTCTTAGGTGCATGTAGCACAGGATTGGAACATTTTGTTGTTAGGTTGACTACATAATTGATTATCTTGTTAGCATAATCAATTATGTATCTACTGAATCATTCAGAAATTAGATAAAGTTGGTCTCAGATTTACAACATGATCAATTATGCATAAGAGGGACATTTGCTTTATCTTTATTTTTTTACTTTTATTTTTATTTTTTACCTACTACTTTAATTCAAATCTTTCATCTCTTTTGCATTCTCTTTCATCTCAATCAAACAATTTCACTTTTTACTCTCTTTACACTCTTTTCATGTTTCTCACTTTTATCCCTTTTTACCAAACATTACCTTAGTTCTACTCCTATAGTCCTAGCTAGCTGAGAGAATAATGTAGACAGCTTTATAGTTTATAACTAGACCCATGTTTTTTAATATTTATTTTTTAAGTTGGTGATGATATGGTGGAGAGCTAATTAACTGACTCTCAGCTTGTATTTAGTATCTTTGTGTACGTGTAACTATGACTGGAAATCTGGAATGCTTTAGTATTGCATAATACGGTACAATTACTATAAAGGTCATGGACAGTAATGCTTGTATAGCTATGCAAATGTTATAACACAGGATCCTAAGCAGAAAATGTTAGAATAACACAGGTCGAGCAGGATTTAAGCACAGTTGTGTCACACCAAACAACAGTAACCCTAGACAAGCAGGTCATTTCACGCAGCTCTGAAATTTCAATGCCACTTCATAGAATCAATGTTTTAAAAACCTGCGACTGCAATTGTAGCTATCGCCACAATGTCCAGGCTTTTTGGGTCTCCGGTCTCCCAAGCATTTAGTCGCAATAGCAAGCATCACAACAAAACTGCTACGTAATCGCAATTTAAAACATAGCACAGAGCAAAACTTAGAGAACTAAGTTTAATTGGTTGTAGCCTTTCCGATCATTTAATCCTTTCATTGAGGCCCTCTGAATTCAATTTTTCTAGTTCCCTTTCCATCCTTGATCTTTCCTGGAACAGCTTCACGTCATCAACGATATTCCAGTGGCTGTCCAACGTCACTTCCAACCTTGTTGAGCTTGACCTTAGTCATAACCTCTTGGAGGGTTCCACATCATCAAATCATTCAAGGGTGAGGACTTGAAATCCTTCGCGAATATATGCATAACTTATCCATAACTTATCTAGATATGTTAGATACTCATTGGAAGAGTTAGATCTGGGCATGAATCAAATCAGCTGCATTCTGCCCAACAGCCTCTCAATATTCCCATCTTTAAGAATATTATCGATCCCTTTATAGTAACAAGCTAAGTGGGACAATTTCTGAAGATGTTAGATTTCCATCTCGCCTAGAACAACTAGATTTGAGTTCAAACGCTTAGAATGCTATAATATTTTCTTAGACTTATTTTTATTTTATTGGCTAGATATTAAATTAAAAAATAAAAGAAAATTTGTGTACTTTTCGTCACCTTTACTCATAAGAAAATATATATACTACATTTTAGCATCTTTAAACTGAAAATTGTTCAGTTGAAATGCATAACAAAATATGATCATTATCTTAATTATTTGGATATTTAAGTCACAATAACAAAATATGTATAACAATATATATATATATATATATATATATATATATATATATATATATACTATAGTTGAAACTCTGTACCAATTAGACCTTTCAAATAATCATTTCTCCGGAAAAATTCCGGATTGTTGGAGCCAGTCATTATCTTATTTCCTGAATACCTACATGCATGGGATCTTTTCTTCATCTTCAAGCATTGCTATTGAGAAACAACAACTTAACAGATGAGATACCTTTCTCCTTGAGGAGTTGCAGAATCTAGTAATGCTAGATATTGCAGAAAACAGATTATCAAGGCTTATCCCTGCTTGGATTGAAAGCGATTACAAGAGTTTGCAATTTATAAGTTTGGAAGGAAATAATTTCCATGGAAGCACTCTAATTTCAATAGAAATAGAGACTTTATTTGGAGTGGTTTCATTGAATTTATCAAGAAACCATTTGACTGGAAAAATTCCTTCAAATATTGGAAAGTTAACATCACTTGACTTTCTTGATTTGTCAAGAAACCAGCTAGTTGGTTCAATTCCTTCGAGTCTTACTCAAATTGATCGACTCTCGGTATTAGATTTGTCACATAACAATCTCTCTGGAAAAATTCCAACCGGCACACAATTACAGAGTTTCAATGCCTCATGTTATGAAGATAATCTCGATCTCTGTGGACCACCACTTAAGAAATTGTGTATTATTGATGGAGAGCCAGCACAAGTACCAATTGTTAAACTTCCTGAAGAGGAAAAATTGCTTTTCACCCGTGAATTTTACATGAGTATGACAATTGGATTTGTTATAAGCTTATGGGGCGTGTTTGGCACAATCTTAATAAAGCGTTCTTGGAGACATGCTTATTTCAAGTTCATAAGCAATTTATCAGATGCTATTTATGTGATGGCAGCAGTGAAAGTTTTCAAGTGGCGTCACAGAGGACAGCTGGTAATAGTATTTTAGTCTTCATATATATACTTCATTTTCCTTTATATGATACATAGCAGTCACAAACCTTCGTTTACAACTAGATGGCGTTTTTCTCGTTTGTTTTGACCTTTAGGCCCTCAATTATTACAAAACAATGATTCAACAACGCGATCCTTTGTTTACTGTCCGATTTTCTTCTTAAAAGAAGAGTAGCTAGAACATTTACGATATATCTTTGAATGAACTAGTTTTAACAAAAGATGAACATCAGCAGTTATATATATAATAATGAAAAAGGAAAGTTGAACATGCATGCATAATTTTTTGCATTTCCGAAATCTAGAATTATTTTTTTATAAAATACTAATTTGTAATTTAATATTCAATAATGACAGGATGATTGAAAATATATATTGAATGAGTTGTACATATATATCGAAGAAAGATCTCCAATCTAAGTTTGAGGTAGTTTTTATATCTCATTTTCTACTTCTTTAGCTTTTAGTCTTTGTAATTTTCTTGGCATTTCAATTTTTTGTTTATTCTTTTATTATTTCTAATTGTGGACAAATTTTGAAGGATATTTTAATTTTTGCAGAAAAATTCTCTAGGTGCCAGCTTGTTGAGGTCGAAAAATGCAAAGGGCCACTTTTGGTAGTGAGAAGGCATCTCTCAGTTGGATTTGGAGAGAGAAGTAAGGAAGGCTTCTAGATTTATTTTCTTTAAAAGTGTATGGCTAAGGGATCTACTTTCTTATATATTTTGATTTAATAATGGGTTGCTAAACTTCTTTAGGCTTAGACCTTGAGGGAGCCAATTCTGATTGTGATCTAGTTTATTTTCCTTTTTCTAAGCATTTTGTTCGTAGTTTGGCCTTTAAATCTGAACTT
>QARZ01040673.1:92829-122130 GCA_013407115.1 Glycine latifolia | reverse complement strand
AAAGATATGGGTAGAAAAGATATGAGGAAAGATAAGATATGGAGAAAGATATTATAGGAAGATATTAGGAAAGATATTGTTTAGATTTGAATTTGAATTGTTTTAGGTTTAGGTTTAATTTCGTTGCTTATAAATAGCTTATTATGTAAAGAGATCTGTGTGGCTTTGGCAGACTATTATCAATAGAAAGAGAGTTTTCGCCCCCAGTAAATTTGTGTGTGTTTGTGTTTGTGTGAGTCCAGTGTGTGAGAGAGAGAGGACCAGTGAGATATCAAATTAGTGATATCAAATTGGTATCAGAGCTTGAGAGAATGGAGAGTGGTCCAAATAGTAGTCTGCCATTACTCCGCCTTACAAAGGCTAATTATGAGAGCTGGAGTATCCAGATGAAAACTCTGTTGGGAGCTAATGATAGTTGGGAGGTTGTCCATGATGGTTTCAAAAAACCACCATCCACGACAGGATACACGGCAGCGCAGAACAAAACGTTGAAAGAGACGCGTTTGAAAGACAAAGGGGCGTTGTATATGATGTTACGAGCTGTTGATGATTCCGGATTTGAGAAGATCGTTGGCGCAACAACGTCAAAAGAGGCGTGGGACATTCTTGCAAATGTCTACAAGGGAGCTGATCGAGTCAGGCAAGTCAGACTTCAAACTCTCCGTTGAGAGTTGGAAGGAATGAAGATGAAAGGAGAAGAAAGGGTATCTGATTTCATTACTCGGGTCCAGACCGTAGTGAATCAACTAAAGAGAAGCGGAGAGGTGCTGCCCGATACCAGAGTGGTGGAGAAAATTCTGAGGTCTCTCACTGATGACTTTGAGAATGTTGTATGTGCGATTGAGGAGTCAAAGGACCTAGCAACGTTCATCGTTGACGAATTTGCTGGTTCGTTGGAGGCGCATGAACAAAGAAAGAAAAAAAAGAAAGAAGAGTCACTGGAACAAGCATTCCAGACAAAAGTTTCAGTCAAAGATGAGAAGGCGCTCTATTCTCAAAATTTCCGAGGTAGAGGACAAGGCCGAGGTGGACGTGGATATGACCGAGGTGGTAGAGGACGTGGTCAAGAAGGCTGGAATAAGGAGCAAGCTGAATCAAGTCAGCAGAATTGGCGAGGAGGTTGAGGACGTGGAAGAGGCCGACATTTAAATATAGAATGTTTTAAATGTGGAAAGTACGGACACTATTCGAGAGATTGCAACTTGGACAAATGTTACAATTGTGGCCGAGTTGGTCATTTTGCGAAGGACTGCCGAGGTGAAAGAATAACGAATGAAACTGCAAATTTTGCTGCGGAAGAAGTAAAAGATGGAGGAGTTCTGATGATGGCTGGAGGTGAAGTCAACCATGCATCCAAGATGGAATGGTTTATAGACACTGGTGCAAGCAATCATATATGTGGGTATAAGCATTTGTTCAGTAGTTTGAGACAAACAGAAGCCGGACATGTTTCCTTTGGAGATGCTTCAAAGGTCGGTGTGAAAGGCCGAGGTACGATTAGTTTTTTGCAGAAAGATGGACGAGTTGGACGTATTCAAGATGTGTATTACGTGCCTGAACTCAAAAGTAATATTCTGAGCGTGGGACAACTGATGGAGAAAGGCTACTCGGTTATCATGACAGACCGAGTTCTTCTCTTGAAAGAAAAGCAAGGACGACTGATAGCCCGAGTGCAGATGGAGAAGAATAGAATGTTCAAGTTAACATTGAGAAGTGTGGAGGTCAGTTGTTTGCAAGCCGAGATGAGTGATGAAGCATCCTTGTGGCATCGTCGGTTTGGGCATCTTCACTTTGGAGGTCTAGCCGAGATGGTGAATAAGAATATGGTGGACGGATTGCCAAGAATGAACTGTGAGAAGAGATTTTGTGAAGATTGTGTGCTGAGCAAACATGCGAGGAGTCCATTTCAGAGGTCGGCCAGATACCGAGCACGGCGACCACTGGAACTAATTCATACCGATGTGTGTGGACCTATTTCTCCTGGATCCTTCAGTGGAAAGAGGTATTTTGTTACATTCATAGATGATTTCAGTCGTAAAACTTGGGTGTATTTGCTGGAAGAAAAATCCAAAGTGTTTGAAGTGTTCAAGAAATTTAAAATAATGATTGAGAATGCAACTGGAAGGAGGATCAAGTGGATACGATCTAACCGAGGTGGAGAGTACACATCAAATGCATTTAGAAGATATTGCGAGGAGTATGGCATTAGAAGGTTCCTGACTGCACCATATTCGCCACAACAAAATGGAGTAACAGAGAGGAAGAATCGAACCATTCTTGACATGGTGAGATCAATGTTGAAAACGAAGAGAATGCCTAAGGAGTTTTGGGCAGAGGTTGTTCTGTGTGCTGTATATGTACAGAACTGCTGTTCGCATTCCATACTGAATGGAAAGACCCCACAGAAGTTATGGACGGGTCAAAAGCCGTCAGTGGGCCATTTGAGAGTTTTTGGGAGTGTGGCCTATGCACACGTCCCTAATCAGCAAAGAACCAAGTTAGAAGACAAGAGCAAGAAGTATATTTTCATTGGATATGACGAGAAGACAAAGGGATACAAGCTGTTAGATCCCGGCACCAAGACAATAATGATAAGCCGAGATGTGAAAGTAAATGAAGATGATGAATGGAGACAATCAGACTGTTGATATCGCAAACGGCTCAGTTTGGGTGGCCGATTTACCAAATGGATGTCAAGTCGGCATTTCTGAATGGTGTACTTGAAGAAGAGGTGTATCTCGAACAACCACCGGGATACTTGAAGGGCGGAGAAGAAAAGAAAGTGTTAAGATTGAAGAAAGCTTTGTACGGACTGAAACATGCACTGAGAGCCTGGAATACCCACATTGATGCATATTTCAAGGAGGATGGATTTGAACAGTGTCCATATGAGCATGCCCTATATGTTAAGAAGAAGGGTGATGATTTATTGCTGGTAGCATTGTATGTTGATGATCTGATTTTTATGGGGAATAGTGACGAGATGGCACGAGAGTTCAAGAAGAAGATGTCAAGAGAATTTGAGATGACTAATCTTGGCTTGATGAGATATTTTCTCGGTTTGGAAGTCAGACAGGATGAAGCTGGAATTTTTGTCTCTCAGGAGAGTTATGCGAAGGGAATACTGAAGAGATTTAAGATGGCAGATTGTAACCCGGTTTCAACACCAATGGAACCCGGTTCAAAACTTTCAAAGTTTGATGGAGGAGAACGTGTTGATCCGAGAAATTATAGGAGTTTGGTGGGATGCTTGAGATACTTGACGTGTACGAGGCCGGATTTGTGTTTAAGTGTTGGAATTATAAGTCGGTTTATGGAAGAGCCGAGTTACTCTCATTGGAAAGCAGCTAAAAGGATTCTAAGGTACATTCAAGGGACGACCACACAAGGACTTTTCTATTCGAAGTCGAAAAATTACAAGTTAAAGGGCTACTCGGACAGTGACTGGTGTGGAGATGTGGACGATAGGAAGAGCACGGCTGGCTACGTATTCTTTATGGGAAACACAACGTTTTCCTGGATGTCAAAGAAGAAACCAATTGTGACTTTATCAACATGTGAAGCCGAGTACGTTGCGGCATCCTGGTGTGTGTGTCATGCAGTCTGGTTGAGGAATTTGTTGGAGAAGCTGGAGCAAGTTCAAGACGGTACAACCGAGATCCAGGTAGATAACAAGTCGGCGATCGAGTTAGCGAAGAACCTGGTTAATCACGAGAGAAGCAAGCATATTGATGTCAAGTTTCATTTCATCCGAGATCAAGTAAAGGAGAAGAAGGTGGAGTTAAGTTATGTGACGAGCCGAGAACAAGTCGGAGATATATTCACAAAGTCACTACCGACGCTGCTGCTGGAGAATTGCAAGAAGATGATGAGAATGAGAGATGGAAGAAGTATTTAAAGTTTATGGGGAGATTTTGTTAGGATAAACATTTAAATAAATATTGTTTACGTAGTTTGAATTTTAAAAGGAGTAATATGTGAAAGATATGTGAAAAGATATGGGTAGAAAAGATATGAGGAAAGATAAGATATGGAGAAAGATATTATAGGAAGATATTAGGAAAGATATTGTTTAGATTTGAATTTGAATTGTTTTAGGTTTAGGTTTAATTTCGTTGCTTATAAATAGCTTATTATGTAAAGAGATCTGTGTGGCTTTGGCAGACTATTATCAATAGAAAGAGAGTTTTCGCCCCCAGTAAATTTGTGTGTTTGTGTTTGTGTGAGTGCACCAGTGTGAGAGAGAGAGAGGACCTGTGAGATATCAAATTAGTGATATCAAATTCTTGTGTACTGTGTCTAATATGTAGTAATTAACAAGGTCAAATCTTGTGGGAATGGGACCCCAAAAGAAAACTAGCTATTTGGCTAGTAGAAACAAAATCACAAGGGTGATAATCAACAAATTAAAATCATTCCTATCTCATTTGCACTCACTCTATATGCACGAAACTGCATGCTTTGATGAAGTTTTTGAAGATCAACACAGAAAAATCATTTAAGTTAGCTATATAGCATTTTGGATATGAAATAGCTAGATCTGAGGCAAGGCAAATGCTCATCAAAAGTAAAAGTTACTGTCACAATATGAGCATCAAACACTATGAGTAGCCTAAAATTCTAATTAATACTAATTTTAACTTTCTCTCTGTGCTTGTCTCTCTAACATTCTTCTCTCCAGATTTGGATAAAGTCATATATCTGCATCGATATACAAAAACTGCAAAGACACCATTTAGATCCCAAAATTTTTCTGTTAAAAAGGAATATTCATCATAGATCTATGTAGTAGTCAGTACATAAAGGGCCAAACAACCACTCCTCTCGGCCTCCAAAATAGCCTATATATACTTGTTAACCTAGGATTGTCTCTACAAAACACTGAAGAGCTAATTAATGTAGTTATAGCTAACTAGTAACATTGTAATAATAAATACTAACAACAGTGATAAATAAATAAATAAATAAAATAGAACAGAAACAGAATCACTACAAGGCCATACCTATATCCATTAGTGTACCATTAAAAAATTAGTACACCATAAATTGAAAAACAAAGGGCAAAAAAACCCAAAAACCCACCTGACACCAACAAAAAAGCAAAGTGGGAAAGGTCACCAACAAAAAGCCAATTGAACACCAAAGGCAATAGATTCCTTAGTTGCACCTCTCCAAATATCTCCACTCATTGGACGACTATCTAACACTTGAGCTTATATAAGAAAAAATATGTACTTGTTAATAAAACTATGGAATAAAATTGGGCTTATAAAAATTATTTTAGAATATTCACAGTCACACCTGCCAAAGTCGAAACTTTGAGACTGGGTTTCATAATAGAGAACATTTTGTTCATAGAGGATATTGTTGAATCACCACCATTAGGTAAGCTAACCTGGTTATTTGAAGAATAAATTCTTCACTCAAATGCCAAGAGGCTAAGTATGAAGATATCAGGTGCATGCATATGACAGGTGCTAATGTAGCATCAAAATAATTTTGATATATATGAAGATATCAGGTGCATATTAAACATGTTCACTACTACAAAAATGATTTTTTAAGACGCGTGTTTTAAGTCAGTTGTAGAATAACCGTCGTCGTTTGTAACGCGGTGGCAATTTTGTAAATAAGTTGGCAAGTTTAAAGACGGTTGTCAAATAACCGTCTTTGAAACGTCAATACAACAACGTTTTTAATTGCAACCGTCGTCGTTGTTCAATAGCTTTGTTCAAAAACAACTACGGTATCATATAAAACCATCGTTGTCTGTGAGTAATTTTAATTTTCCCTTTTCTCTCGTTTCTCACTCTCTTTCTTCTCCGTGAACCTTCCCCCTCCACCTCCCTCTCCATCCCTTCTCCGACATCTATTACTACCTCTCCTCCCTCTCCCTCACCCCTGTCGAAGGCTCTGAAATCCTTAAGGCCCTCAAACACCCCTCGCTCGCCCTCTGAGTCTTCCAAATTTTCCCCTTCCTAAACCCTACCTACAACTGCCTCTTCTTCATCCTCTCCAAATCCACCAACCCCGCGCGGTTCAACCAGGTGTGCGCACTCCTCCTTGACATCCACCGTCGTGTCGTCCGCGGCTCCATGTCCACCGTCAACATCCTTGTCGGATTCTTCGACGCCGACGAGGACTTGGAACGCTGCGTTTCGCTTGTCAAGAAGTGGGACATGAGGCTCAACGGTTGCACCTACAAGATTTTGGTCCTTTTCTTCTGAGTTTCAAGATAAAAAGCTTGTCTTTCATGCAAATTGAGGATTATCCAACAGGATCAATTCGCACTTGAGAGCTTGAACTGGGGCTCAGGTTTGTAAATATTATTAACCCTTTGGGTTTTACCCCCAAATTTATTTTATTTTATGATTCTTGGGTTCTCTTTGTATTTTTTTTATTGATTTAAGACCTCTTTTGGTTGTGAGGAGTTATGTTAATTTTTTTTATGCTCGCAAGGTGTTTGATGGAATGTCTGAGAGGAATGTGGTTTCGTGGATTAACATACCCATCTTTAGATTCAGAGTTCTGCATCTTCAACTCGTACATCTTGAAGGTGGATACGTACATCTTCAACCACTATTTTTTGTTTGTTTTAAGATACCCATCTTTAGATTCAGAGTTCTGCTACTTTCCTTAATACATTTCTCTCTTTTTCGTCTTTTTGGTAGTTCCCACTTTTAGGTTCATCATTAACTTTAATTACCCATATAAATATACTACCAAGTACTCTTGAAACTTGAAAACAACATATATATATTTTTCCATACAAGAGGGGTGATAGGGATATGTAGTGTTTTCAGGGCTTAATGCTTTCCCTTTGGTTACAACTTGAGGAAATCGGAATGATTTATCATTGTAACAATGGAAATGCTTTCCGTTTCTAGTAAATCGAACGAATTAATTAGATCACTAAATGTATGATATGCAGGGCCTGGCTGCTCTTCCTTTGGGTATGGAACCATGCAAGAACTGGGACCTTTTAGAGTCAACAGTGATGGAAGAACACTTTACAGAAATCAATATGCATGGAACAATGGTAAGCATTCACTAGCTACTAGATAGAAAAATGACAAGTGGTTAAAATATATATATAACACTCTTTCTTATAAGAATTGGAGTTTCACATCAATAAAAAATTAACATTAAATACCAATAGTATATATTAAGAAATTCCAATTCTAATTGAATAATAACATGAAAACATTTAAGAAAATATATATAGTTGTATCTAAGTTGTCTATATTTTTACTCAAGTCACTTTTTAAGAGGGAAAGAAAAATGAACTTTTTTTCTGGGCTAGCTTGCATAATTATTATTTAGAAGTGATGAGTTACTTCAACAATTGGCAGTGGCAAACGTGATTTTCCTAGAGTCTCCAGCAGGAGTTGGCTTTTCATATTCAAACACTTCTTCTGACTACACTAAAACTGGTGACAAGAGCACAGCTATGGACTCTTACACTTTTCTTCTAAACTGGCTCAAGAGATTTCCACAGTACAAAACTCGAGACTTGTTCATCACTGGAGAAAGCTATGCTGGACATTATGTCCCTCAGCTTGCTGACACTATTCTCACTTATAATAAGCTTACAAATCAGACAGTGATCAACCTGAAAGGGATTGTGGTAAGTCAGATTTTTGTGGTACATATTCAATTTAGGCTAAACTATACTTTTTGTAAGTCATTGTTGTCTCTGCTATTTCTTTTATAACCAGATATTGGCCTCAGGAGGTGAATAAATGACTTGTGTTTTGTGTGTATGCAACTGCAATTCTCGTTTAGTCCCCAAAGATGGTTGCCTAAAGAATCACTACAAGACAGACTCATTGATGATGATGCTAATGAAAATTATGCGTTGGGTTTGCATTCTTCGGGTTTCTTTGATATTGTAAATGTTGACAACTGCTTACTGTAATCTCATCCTGCTAATAACGTATGTACAGCTTTATCCAGTGCAGTAATCTTGCAAGATATAGTTTTTGAGATTATTGTGCTGCTCTTGGTGGAAAGACCCTCCACATGGTCTCTCATTTAGCTTTTGAGATTATTTTTTTCCAAAGCATGGAAAACCATTGCTTAGAAAGCCAACACAATAATTGTAGTTGAACTGTTGGATACCGGTAAATTCTTCTTTGCCTAGTTTGTTGTTTCTCCCTTATTTTATGTTTTGTTTTACTTAAAAGTGTACGTTACCTCCTTCAAATTTTAATTTATCTTTTTAGTTAATTGTAGTTGAAGTGCTGGCTAGGCTTATAATAATTAATGTGTTTCTTAGCTCGTGGATATTTCTTATGATATATAATAGGATCCAAAAACAATGGGCAGTGCCATTTTAAATAACAAAATGGTAGCTAGTTAGCTACCTCACATAATAATATTTATACAAATATGGATTAGTACAATAGTTGCTGTGAAACTAAGAAAATTTTTTAATACAATTTTTTAATGTGTTGATTTCTTAACAAGTAGTGCTCTTAGGACCTTAAAATATAATAGTCCTGTAAGTTTTGAAATTACCAAACGGAAGGTTCTATATTTTTAAGACTAAAACACTTAATTCAATTCTAAAACAAAAAATATTCAAATCAGTTTAGTTAATTACTAAAGAACAAGTCTAGTACTCCTTCAAAATTATAAATGTAAGATATTTTAGTTCTTCAATTAATTGTAAGATTTTTTTTCTCTTTTTAGTCCTTCAACAAATGAAAAATTAATAATTCAATCATTTAATTAAAAATTATTAAATAATTGAGGGACTTATAGAGTAATTTAACCTAAAATTTAATTACCTTTTAAGTTTAAATCATTGACCATACACATTATCTCCGTAATATATAGTTCAATGATTTTCTATTACTCTTTTATGTACTTGGTCTTTAAACTTTTGATTTAAATTTGTTTCTCGTTACTTTTAATTTTTGTTATGTTGGATGAAGAGTAGCGTATACAAAATTGAATTGACAATTGAATAGCAAGCTTGAAATTTCTTAAGAATTAAATTGTTGTTTTACTTTATGTATGCAGTTTGAGAATTACAACATAATTTCTCTGATTTTCTAAAGAAAAGTAGAAAAGTAGCATGAACATAATTTGACAAGATTCCACTTCATATGGGACAGTTACACATAATTGTTAAGAAATTAATAATAGGCATATGACTGTGAAGGTAGACAGAGACACCCAAAGATGAGGTATGATTCATTTGATATGATCTTTACTTATTACCTAAAACATTAGAGTACTTTTTATAAGTAATTACCCTCTTACTCATAGCTTCTGCTAGACGCAACCTTGATATGTGTTAACATTATATACATCCTATTTCATTCACTTTTAATTTTTCTCTAACAAAAGGCATAATCTTTTCAATTGCTATGGTCTAATGGTGATTACCTTTAATTTTGATTGCTGTTGATATATGATCGATTTGGATTTACAGGGCGACACCAAAGTTGGTTTTACAGCTCATGAATGTAAGGGGCTTACTATATCTCATGTCAAAAGCCATTTTCAGGTACTCTTTTTTCCATAGCCACGAATGAAGTTATGAAGGAGAAAAAGGCGTTATCAGTTCACTTCTTGTTTTGTCTTTGTTTCTTTAATTCCCTTATTTTAAAATAATGAAAAAAAAATATCTTCATAAAGAATGCAAGTCCTTCATAATTCATTGTTACTCTTAAAGTTTCAGATTCAACCATTCTGTTAATTTTAATTAATCAACTTGTAATACAATAACATCTACAATTTGGAAAAAAATAGTTATATTAAAGAATCCAGAGTTGGATTATCTAAAACGTGGGAATTTCCACGCAGTCCGAATCTGAAGTTTAATCTTAATCCTTTGTCGCGATGCTCATTGGATAGAGTGGCAAAGATACACCAAATTAAAAGAAATAGATTCCCAAGAATAAGGAATGGAAACAGCAATCAATCACGTGGGTCTTGTTGGTTTTAATTCATTTTTATTTTGCACTTGTTTTCAGCATTCTGGAGGCAATACAAAAGCCAATGTAGATGGCTAACACAAAAACTAATTAGCTGTGGATCTAAGCTAACAACCAGTTGAGGAATAATAGGATCTTGTTCATTTATATTTAGCTCTATGCTCTCTTCCATGAGCTTAAAGAAGCCAGTGGTTGTCCTATACATCTCAAACACCATCCCTACTTGCCCCCCATGCTCTAATGTGTTAACAACACTTGCCACTATTTGTTCCAATAACCCCAAGCATAACAGGCCAAGATGCATTCACAGAACCCAAAAAAAATGATCCTGAAGCTGCAAGGCCAGTGAGTAGTGGACCAGAAACCGCCAATACCTTGTTGAAGTTCAAAACTCCTTTAGCCAACCTCAAGTAGTTTTCCATGTCCTTCTTTCTCAAAACCATCACAACCTTTTTCATCTCATCTTCCAACCTTGCATCCCATCCATTCTTCCCTTTCAAATTCCCAATCCCACCAAACTCTTCTTTTCTCACACACCTTTGCTTCTATCTAGGCCACCACATTGCTGGCTCCAACACTTATTGAAGCATTTTCTCATTTGATAATTGCAAGTTGGAAAATGATAGGTATTTTAACTCCAGCAGGTGAAGAAGATGAGGTCTAATAGATCCAAAGAATTCTATGCAGAAATGAAGGCCTTGTGCAGGATACATCATATTAACTTTGTAAGTGATGTTTCTGATTAAGAGAGTTGTTGGCATCCTCTTAAAGAACTGATGGTTCATTATATTATACATATAATCACAATTGTTAACAAGTATGCTTTTGTCTTTTTCTCCTCGTTTCCTTTATTTTGTTGATTGGTATATATGTGCTTTGAAATTCAAATTCTGTATGTATATGTTATGTTTTCCTCAGGGTAGAGGTGTTTTATTTGCTATTTTAATTATGAAAAACAGCATGTGACATTTTTTCTCTTTTCCCCCTCCCTCTCCTACATATCAAGCTGCAATGATTGAAGATGTACCTTGCATATTTGAAGCTGTTTTTCAGTGCACACTTGAGGTAACTGTGTACGATATTCATTCAGCTACTGATGAAAATGTTCTACTTTATTATCATGTTAATTTGGGTGTGCCTCTGTTGTTCCCGCTCCCCACTATTAGGAGATATTGGGGTTATTAGTCTTATCATGAAGCAGGTTAGTCATCACATGTTTGAAGCTGAAAAGGAAGCTTATGGGATGCATGAAAAACAGGCAAACTTAGTGGAGTGGTTGATTGGATATGTTGCTGACTCTACCCAGGAGGTTACAAAATCATCATATATTTGTTATTCAATTAAATAATAGTAGTTACAAAATCATCATACCTTGTATATTGTACGGGATATGGCAATATATATCTTGTTTTGTAGACTTTTTTTTTTACCATTGTAATTTAGCATCACAAAATGTTATAGATGTTATATTTTATCCTATGGATATTGTTGTTAGTGAAACTTTGAGATTAATCTTGTTAATGAAATGATATTTATTTTTATATACTTTGTATGGTCCATTAAGATTGATCATATCATCGTGGTTATTATTATGTACACGTAAAAAAAATATGAAAAAAATAAATATAAAAAAACAAAACTACGTCGGTTCTTAACCAACCGTCTTAGAAAGTCTCATTCTAAGACGGTTGTTAAACTACAACCATTCTAAGACGGTTCTTACGTAACAACCGTCTTAGAAAATAACTTTCTAAGACGATTGTAGTATAGGAACCGTCTTAGAATAGGGCTTTTTAAGACGGTTGCAGTTTAACAACTCCGTCTTAGAATGTAACTTTCTAAGACGGTTCTTTGTTGGCAACCGTCTTTTAAAGTGACATTCTAAGACGGTTTTTCGTAACAACCGTCTTAAAAAGTGGCATTCTAAGACGGTTTTTGCTAAACAACTGTCTTAGAATGTCACTTTCTAAGACGGTCGACAACCGACGTAAAAAATGTAACTTATCAACGACACTACAACAACGACGGTTGTTGAACCGACGTAGAAAGGGGTAAACAACCGATGTAAAAAGCGTATTTTGTAGTAGTGGTTGTGAACTCTGGAGGACATAAGTTTGCATTCCTATATCATGAACCAGTGGTGTTTGAGTTGAGTTTAGAGGGAACCAACAAATTTGAGAAAGTGATTAGTTTTTATTGGATATAGGAGGTGGGCACAGGACCATATATTTTTTCTCGGACAATTAATTTAAATTAAGGCATAGTATTCCAAAGTCCTGTAAAAAGGTTCCATAAGCAATTGTTCTTAAAAAATTGATAAACATGCAAGGTCTGAACAAATAACCGTAAATGATTAAATGAACAAATTAGTGAAGACTCTCCATGTTCTAGGCCCTGGTTTGGAATAGAACAAAAATTTAAAAAAATGAAAAATTAAAGAAGAAATCAAACGAAGCAAGTGAAAATCAACAAATAACATATAATAAACAATCGATAATCGACTTTTGCATCCAAAACAATAACTATTTCAGCAAATTAGGTATTTAAAAAAAAATCAGAGATAACTACCTCTTCCCCTTGCTCCTCCTCATCCTCCTCGTCTTCATCTTCATTGTCGTCATCGTTGTCATAAAAAATATGCAACTACCTCTTTGGAAATCTGCAACTCACTGATTTTTTGTTCTTCTTTCTTCCCTTATCTTCTTGAACATGATCGGTTCCTTTTTTCTTGGTCTTGCTGGTGTTCACTACATTCTCGTCCTCGCCCTCTACACCGTTGAGATCAAATCCCACAATAGCAAACTGCTTGTGGTCACAATCCCTGACCTCTCCCACCCCTCCATCTTACACTAAAAACCATATTAGAAAACATATTTTAAAAATGATTTTGATATAACAATTTTTAAAATGTTGTAATTATTTACAATATTGCCACCGCTTGAATTTTTAAGATGACTTTGTTACAACCGTCTTTGAATGCGCGTCGTGAAAAACAAGTTTTGTAGTAGTGATAATAATTGCACGTTGGACTTAGGCGAGTTAAACTCGTAGTCAGTGAGTCCACGCATAAAGCCCACTAGGTCCACGAGCTTAATGGGCCAAACTCAGAAACTCAATATAATTATACAAACTTTAAGGGCCCTTTATCCACCCAATATTTGGGCTTAACGAGCTGGTCTGCAACCTAGGTCGGTATACCCATCCCTACTCCACACCCAATAATTTAAACAAAATAAGTTTTTGCAAAAAAAAAAGATGAAAAATAATTTTATAAAAATTTTAAACAAAGCTAAATATATTATTTATTCAATGAGTCAAGTTTAGATGACCAACTTGCCATAACCTAATATAAAATCCTAACACAATAAAATTTTCTTTATGAAAATCGTATTCCTATCACTTAAAAACTATCCTAAAACATGAGATTTGAGAGAGAGACGGTAATCCCTTATTAGTTATGTTTGCCTTAGAGTTTTAGTTTCAATCTTCAAAGAAATAAATATAAGTCTTTTAATTGTAATTTGATGTTAATATTAAAATAATTGTTAAAATAAAATTAATTAATATTATTGTATCAAATCATTAATTAAGTTAATGATAATTGTAAAAATTAATCAACAAAATAAAAATAATAAAATCTTATTTGATATATTATAAGTTAATATTAATAAGAAAATATTTTCATCTAAATTAAAGTCTTTTGAAATAATATAAAAATATATTAAATAATCAAATATAGTAAAAAATAAATATATCATAAATTAATAAAATATTAAATAAAACTACAAAATTTAAATTACTTTTATTTTTAAATAATTGAATTAAACTAACTTTTATAATTTTTTTATAAAATTTAAATAAAACTAAAACTTAAACAAATAAGAAATACTAAATTTTAGAAAAAGGTCATACGACTTTAAAGTCATATACCAAAAAAAGAAAAACAAATGTTACATGACTTTAAAGTCGTAAACCCAAAAAAGAAAAAAAAAGATATGACTTTGAAGTCGTAAATGATTTTGTGACTTCAATTAAAAATGTAAAAAAAAAGAAATTATTTGACGACTTTAAAGTCGTAGATTCAAAAAAAAAATTATACTGAAGTCGTAAAAGTTCAAACAAATTATAAAAAAATAGAAGTCATAACAGAGATTATGACTTCTAACTCAAAAATCGTAATACCTATTACTACTTATCTCCATTTGGTAATTTATTTAAATTTTACCCCCAAATGGTAATAAAAATAAAAAAATACCTCTTTTTTGTAAAAAATCCCAACATATACTTAAAAGATTTTTTTAGTATTGTAACCATTAATTGATTTGTTCACTAACTCAACTATACATTTTTCTTTAGTAACATACATGCATTTGAAGGATCATTGTTCCCTTTCTCCTATTGCACCACAATGAAGTACATACTACACATATGAAGCTCTATGATGGCAGAGACTGTACCTGTGACGCATACAAGAATTCAACTCATTGATGTTTCATTAAACTATAAGATCTCAATATGTAGTAGACATCACTAAAGATTGGTTGTTTTGGTTATCTCCTATTTGTATTAAGTATTATTATATGTATTCATTTAACACTTGGTAAAACTCTAGCTAATATTTTTATTCATTTAATGTGGACTATAAAGTTTGCTAATTGTATTAAACCATGCATATTGTGTTGCAAATCAAGTTGAGGCCCTTCAACATTTAATTGTTATGGATAACAGACAAAACAACAACAAAAACATTTTGTTATTTTTCTTCACAATCATTTTACAAAACAGAAAACATGTTTCATTGCAGAATTTCTCAACTCAACAACAAAAACATGTTTCAATTACATAAATGGGGGTTGCCAACAAATAACACAACGAAAACAAACTTCTCTTGTGTAACTATCAAAATGTACAACAAAAGTGTGTTTCTGTTTTGTAAATGGAAGGTGAAAAAATAACAAAGTAATTGTAATTCCATTGCACACTTGTTCAACAAAATCATAATTTTGTTGTTAATTGTTTTTTACCCCTATTTGGAAACCAAAAACACGTTTCCATCTTGTTTCTTGCTAAGGGGAAATTCAAAAATACAACGAAAAGGTGCCCACATGGGTAGTGCCAATAGAAAAAGTGATAGTTCCAATAGCAATACCCTTAATTAAACTTATTTAATTAAGAGGTTGTTGAGATGTTGAAGACTAAGTCAAAACAAAGTAGACATGATAGTTGAAGTAGAGATAAAAAAAAAGGGACATGAAGATCATGGATTAAATCACTAGATGGATTCAATAGTTATAGGCAATTTTTATAGAAAATTTTCCTATAAATATTCAATATCCAATATGTAGCAACTAATAGGGCTCTTCAATTAAATTCAAACCAATTTCTTATCTTATTGTCTTTATCATTGTACCATTTTATTGCCTTTGTCGGTTTTCAATTTATATATCTTATTGTTTAACAATTTGGTTTCATCACATACACCAAACACTTCTTTGAATAGTATAGCAACCCATAGTTGAAGAACAAATTTTCTTCTTCAACATCAATCATTTGATCTTTAATTTGGAATCCTGTTGAAGCTTTTAGCCAATCCAATCAGTTAATTTTTACGCAACAACAACATTGGCATGCGTTGTGGGACTAGAGTAGCTAATTCAATCTATACAAGAGAAATGTCATCAACACAAAAGACGACATGCAGTAGAAAGATCACCAAATTCGTGACACTCAATAACAATGCCATCAACATCGATGTCAAACATGTCTACTTCTCTTGTCGTTCCTACTATCGATGCCATGATGATGGGAAGAAAGGCCCCTGTTGTGATGACAACACCATTCATAAGGCAATAAATCGGTCTAGGTATTTCTGATATCACGTACCAAGTCTCCAGACAACTTGCTAATATTGCTAGACCAATGGTACAAAATGAGTCCATTATGCAAAGGAATTGAACAATAAATTATCTAAATCAGTTGAGAAATTGGAAACATCCTCGACACATGGATAGAATATTCAGCCGACTTAAGGCAAAAAAAAGGAAAAATTACGAAATCCAACAAGGCCCTTCTATAGGAATATCGCAGTTTGGAGTGCATACACCTTTAGTTCAACCAAATGTGATACAACTGAATATGGCATTGCTGGGACCACTAGTTGGGGGGTTCAACTTGAAGTGAATCAATTGGTCACTAGAAGGAAGGTTAAATAGTGACCCTTTATTTGGCTCATTTTGTAATAGCTCACTAGCTTTTAAATCTCTTCCCAAGTTGTTCTGCTTTGGGAATCATATGACTAATATGAGCAACTTGTTTCCCCACAAGTACTTAGATAAATGATGAGTACTATGACAAACCACTAAGTAAATTAGTTGTTTGCTTCTTAAGAACCTACTTGCAAATGATACAAAGTATGTTAACAAAGGTTTTTGGTTCTCACTTGGTTGCATTCAGTAAGAGTAGCTTCTTAATGATTTAGTAGAACTCTAATCAAGTTTGATTAGAAGAATTGGATGTAGCTTCTCTTGAGAAATGAACCAGTATATGTGCTTGTGTTACTTTCTATTGTTCTATCTTTTGTTGCTATCTTGATCTATTGACAATTGTGATTTCTTCATTACTCAACAAGTGCAGGTTTTGGTCATTGGAATCTTGGACTGAGTGGTTTGATTGAATAAAGTCTAATTGGTTTGAAAAAGTGATTGAGTTCCTTAAACTCTAATTTGATAAAGTTTTTAAAAGGTCAAGATTATACCAATTCACCCCCCTCTTGGTATTTGAGTGTATTCATATTGTTTTCAATTGGTATCAAGAGCTGGTTCTTGAAAGTTATCCAAGATCAATTTCTTTTCAAAGAAAAGGAATACAACACAAATAAATTTAAAAGAGGGACCCTCTCTCAATCGTCCTCCGATGTTTGAGGGAAAGCATTTCAATTTTTGGAAAAATCGTATGCAGATTTTCATTCAATCAAATGACCCCGGTGCTTGGCATGCTATTGAGAAAGGTCCTTTGATTCCTACAAAAAATGTTGATAATGAAAGAATTCCCAAAGAGTGGGATGAGATGATGAATGCAAATAAGATAGTTGTACAATATGATTTTAAAGTTAAAAACATGATTACATCTTCTCTTTCTTTTGACGAATTCTTTAGAACTATTAGGTGTAAAAGCGCAAAAGAAATGTGGGAGATGTTGGAGGTAACTCATGAAGCAACAGATGAAGTAAGGAGGTCAAGGAAGCATGCCTTGATTCATGAATATGAAATATTCAAGATGAGCAATACTGAAAACATATCTCAGCTGCAAACAAGGTTCACTCACATTGTTAACCATATTCTTGGTCTTGGAAAGATTTTTGATGTTGAAGAGTTGAACATCAAAATATTGAAGTGTCTCACAAGACCATGGCAACCAAAAGTTCCAGCAATCAAACAATCCAAAGATCTATCTAAGATGTCCATGACTGCACTTTTTGGTAAGCTTCTTGAGTATGAACTTGAAATGTCACAACTAACACATGCAGAGGATGCAGAGAAAAAACACAAGAGTATAGCCTTAAAAACTGCATCAACTCATAAGGAAAAGGAAGAATGCTCAAGTGAAGATGAATGTGATGAACACATGAGATGAAACTAATAGTGAAGAAATTCAGCAAGTTCACGAGAAGAAACAAGAACAAAAAGCTATCCAAGTTCAACAGGAAAAATGACAGCAACAACAACAACAACTCCACCAACTTCACTTGCTTCGAATGTGGTAAGCCCGAACACATTAAATCTGAATGTCCAATTTTTTTGAAGAAGCAACAAGGTGAGAGAAAGACTAAGAAAGAAGGAAAGCCAAAGAAGGAATACATAGCATGGGAAGACAATGACTCAACAACCTCTGAATCAACAAGTGAGAATAAAGAAGCAGATGTTTGCTTCACTTCCACATTAATTGATGATGAAGAATTCTCAAGTGCTGAATCTGAGGTAAATTCTGAATATGATAATATTATTGATGCTTTCCATGAGATGCATGAAGAGGCCCAAAAGCTTGCACAAACCAATAATAGGCTGAAAGGTAATCTCAAATGGCATATTATCAAAATTGCTTAATTATAATTTGAAAGAAGCAAATGAAAAGGTAGTTTCAAGTTACAATGCTAATGGATGTGTATGTGCCTTATCATCTTCAAATGTTAATAAATGCAAGCTATTACAAAAAGAATTTGATGATTACAAAATGAGTCAAGGTGAAAAATACATGCTTTTGCTTTCAGAAAATTCTTACTTGGTTGATCTCTTAAAAAGACTCTATATAGGAAAATGTAATTTGAATCAAATGCTTACTGTTCAAAAGTATGTGGGAGATACTTCTGGTTTGGGTTACAAACATGGATCAAAACCTTTTGGAAAAACAAAGTTTGTACTACCAAAACAGAAAAATCAAAGAGGCTTTTCAGAAACCAAGTATCATCAATTGACTTATTTTTAAAAAGCATTAAACACTATTACTTGCAATTATTGCATGAAGAAAGGTCATACATCTATTATGTGCTATGCTAGGAGATACTATGTGCCTAATGGTGAACGCATTTGGGTGCCTAAGAGAAAAAAGAAGCCAACTAAACCTTATGGACCCAACCCACATTGGGTACCTTTCTTTGTTACTTAAATTGACTTTTACTGATGTGTCTAAGAGTAAAATCAGCATTATGGTATCTTGATAGTGGCTGCTCTAGGCACATAACAGGTGACATGTCCATGCTCACAAACTTGACTTTCAAAGATGGAGGATATGTCACTTATGGTGATAATAATAAAGGAAAGATCATTGGAGAAGGTAATATGGGGGATAGCTTCAAAACAAAGATAATGAATGTACTTTATGTGGAAGGATTGAAGCACAACCTTCTAAGCATAAGCCAACTATGCGATAAAGGACTCAAGGTCTCCTTCAATGACAATTGTTGTCTTATATGTGATGGTAAAAGTGGTGAGGTTATCCATGTTGGTAAGAGAAAGGGTAACATATATGTTCTATCCATAGAGCCTGCATTCAAAACCTTGTTCATCAAGAAAAGAGGAAATGATATCTTGTTGGTTCATATCTATGTGGATGACATTATATTTGGTTCAACTAATCAATCTATGTGCATAGAATTTTTTGTCTCAATATAGAGTGAGTTTGAGATGTCAATGATGGGGGAGCTCACATTCTTTCTAGGACTACAAGTCAAGCAATTGAAGAATGAAAATTTCCTTAGTCAAGCCAAGTATTGTCTGGAAATGATTAGGAAGTTTGAAATGGAGAAGAGCAAGGATGTTGCAACTCCAATGGCTACATCAACCTATCTTGATTCAGATGACAAAGGGAAAAAGGATGATGAGTCTAAATACAGAGGAATGATTGGATCTTTGTTATACTTAACTGCAAGTAGACCTGACATTATGTTAAGTGCATGCTTGTGTGCTAGATACCAAGCAAATCCCAAAGAGTCACACCTTACTGTAGTCAAGAGGATCCTCAAATATCTCAAGTCTACACCAAGAGTTGGACTATGGTATCTTAAAAGTGCATCTCTCAACTTAATTGGATATTTTGATTCTGACTTTGCAGGTTGCAAATTGGATAGGAAGAGCACTAGTGGAACATGTCACTTGTTAGGCAGTTCACTAATCTCTTGGCACTGCAAGAAGCAATCTTGTGTTGCTTTGTCAACTGCTGAAGCTGAGTATGTCTCTGCTGGAAGCTGTTGTTCACAAAGTCTTTGGCTGAAACAACAACTACTAGATTTTGGTGTTGAGCTAAAGGAGATTCCCTTGCTTTGTGACAATACAAGTGCCATCAACATATCCAATAATCCAATTTGCATTCAAGGACCAAACATATTGAGATAAAGCATCATTTTCTCAGGGATCATATCCAAAAGGGTAACTGTACAATTGAATTTGTAGATACTCTAAATCAATTGGTTGACATATTTACAAAACCTTTGGCAAGAGATAGGTTTTATGCACTTAGAAACATGCTAGGAATACTTGATGAATCCAACATATGTAAGCATGTTATTTTGATTGCATTTCTAATTGATTGATTCACTAAATGATTAACAAAATTCCAATGTATTTGAAATTGAGTCTCTGCTACATGATCATTGTATATTCTGCATAATTCACTGTGATAATCGATCACAATGCGGAATAATCGATTATTTATGCTTGAAAGCTATTTTGAAGCAATTTGAAGCGTACGTAATCGATTACTTCAACGAAATAATTGATTACATATGATACAAAGCCTTCTCAGAAATCTAAACCACACCGGTTTAATCGATTACTGTATGTTATTCTAGTTTATACTCTCACTGGTTTAATCGATTACACCATTGAACATAGCTTCTTTCTAATTACAAATTAATCGATTACATAAGTTCGTAATCGATTACTTATGGCGTTTCTGAAATCTTTGCAGATTTCTTGAAATTCTAAATTGCCTAACTTCTTTTAAATTCAAAATTCAAACCTGTACAAAGCATTTAAAACATTGGGTAACTGAGATAGCTGTTATATTCATTCAAATTTCAAAATTTCAAACCCTAGAAATCCCTATACATTCAGCATTTCTCCAAAGAGAAAATCACACATGAGTTTGCATTTCTCTGTACTTACTGGTTTCTAAGCTTTCTTCTTCTCTATTTTGTCCCAAACACTGCCTAAACTACCTCTAAGAGAACCAAAACTGGAAAAAGGAAAGTTGGAGAATCATCCAATCCTTCTGGGAAAAAAATCAACTCTTGGTTCCCTGCAGAAAGCCATAGGATGCACTATCTCCAATTCCATGCTACAAAGCTGGTTATGCCCCCAAAATATCTGGACCTTAACTGGTTTATCAAAGAGGGATTTCAATTCCCTGACCTTCTTGAAATCCAAGGCTTGAAAAAGTTTCTTGAACTCAAGGGTACCTTTTACCCTGAGCTTGTAAAGGTGTTTTACACCTGTGCAAAAACTACCATGGAAGGGGTGATTACCTCACAAGTGAAAGGTGTTCCCATGGTTATTGATGAAGAGGTATGGGAAGCTGTTGCTGGTATTTCTCCTAATGGTGTAAGGAGATTTGATGAGGAGATTGGTGTGTACAACAAGATTGATACCTACGGAGGGATGCTTCAAGACCCTCAAGCTAGGCTAAAGCTAAGGCTTGGTGTTGGTAGTATGACAAGTGAAGACAGGCTTCTTCACTATATCATTACATATATTCTGACTCCTAGGTCCACCAACCATGTTCAAGCTACTGATGATGACTTACAGCTGGTGTATGGCATCAAAACTTCTACCCAAATTAATTGGGTTCTTATCATTGTTGAGACTATGCTGAAAGCCTCTAGATTAATCAGCTACAACTTTCCTTATGTTGTCTTGATATCAGGGTTCATTGATTATTTTAAAATTGATGTTTCAAATGAAGTGGTTGACAACACAGTCAATCTTATCAAGACTAAGCATCTGAACAAGCTTGGATTGATAAAGACTTCTCAAGGCAGGAAAATGGCTGGACAGCTCCCTCAAGTTGAAGGAGAAGCTGCTGAAGAAGAAGAGGAAGCTGAAGCTGAAGCTGAAGGAGGCCCTGCGCAACAACCTTACAGCCCCTTTGAATCTCTCATGATTCAAAAGATGGATGCTCTATTGTCCCTGCACCATGAGCATAAGGCTGAGACTAACTCATCCATGGAAGAGATGAAATCTAGGCTTGAAAATATAGAAGCTAGGATTGTTCTTGATGAGTTTGATAAACTCATTTAGCCTGTTTATGTTTTCTTTCTTGTTCGTGTCATGTTCTGTTTCTGTTTTAGGATTAATGTCCTTCTTGATTAATGTACTACACTTTCCCTTTCAATTAATCAAAGTTTAGTTTTTATCTTATATTCTCCTTGCTTATAATCTGTATATTGCTATTTTTTTGTCTTTGATAAGCCAAATAGGGGGGAAAATGGTATCACAATAAGTGTTGTGCTAAGTACTGTGCTCTGTTAATGCTATGTTACTATTGCTTTGTTTTTAATTGGAAAATTACCTAAGTAAGGGGGAGAAAAATTAAAGGAATTCATTTATGTTTATGCAAGGAAACTTAACACTTGATATTGGCAAAAAGGCTGAATGAATTTCAGGTTAAGTTTGAAGCTCCTATCACTCATCTCTCATGCACTTCACGGCTACAAATGTTCAAATGGTATTTGGCATTATCAAAGCCAAAAAAGGGGAGATTGTTGGATATAGGGGGATCTAGAAGAAGATCAAGGCAAAGCATGAAGATGCTGCTCCAAAGTTCTAGCTTTTATCATGCCAATCAATTTGAAGACATTTGTAAATGTGTCTAAATGAATCAAGAAGCATGCCTTGTGATCCTTGCATTGCATAAAGCATAAACATTCTCATGCATACATGTTTTAACAAAAGAAATTAAGGTTTTATGTTTGCTTTTGGAAGAAACATTTCATGGCTTTCCTTTCAAAATATCCATTTTTACACTGCTTTAATCGATTACACAACGATATAATCGATTACCTACTTTCATTTGATTCTGTAAAAGCCATGATGAACACTTTAATCGATTACAAGCTAATTGTAATCGATTACATAGTTGTATTTTCAAAACATGCATGATTGTCTTCATCGATTACCACAATCTATAATCAATTACTAGGCTTAATCTAAAAAATGTACATAATTGCTTTAATCGATTACTACAATCTGTAATCGATTACTAAGGCTATTTACATATCTGTGATGGACTGATTTAATCGATTACTTCACCTAATAATCAATTACTTTGTTCATAAAATTTTCAGATTGTCTCAAGAACATTTTAATCGATTACTTGGTTAAATAATCAATTACATATCATAAAATAATCGATTACACATACGTTTTAATCGATTGCTGTTAGTTAAAAATGCTTTCTATTTAAAGCTGCTTGGGTCTGTGATTTAATACATATTCTTTTACTTCATTCAATCAAAAGCATACGAAAACCCAACACAAGCTAAGCTTTCACAAGTCCAAGAAACAGTTTTCTGAGTATTAGATATCTTGCTTCAAATGAAAAGTTCACTTGCTTCATAAGATGACGATGAGTTAGAGACAAGATTTAAATAAGAAGTTCAAGAGATTCTATTGTGTTTTAATCATTCATGCAACCTGGCTAATTGGTAATATTCGTGCATTCATTCATCCATTGAGGATCACAGGTTGTGTCTCTCTTGAATCTTTCTTGTAGATTGTTTTGTATTTGAAAATTTCTTTTGTAAGGCTAAGTTCAAATAGATTATTTCAAGCTGTCTAGAGTAGTGTTCTCAGAGTCTTTTTATTTGATTTCTAATAGGGTGTTAGAATTTTGATTCTTTGTCTATGGTTAATAAAGAAGATCACTTGTAATTGCTTGTAAAGAACACATTTGATTTAGTAGAACTCTAATTTAGTTTGATTAGAAGAATTGGATGTAGCTTCTCTTGAGAAGTGAACCAATATATGCGCTTGTGTTACTTTCTATTGTTCTATCTTTTGTTGCTATCTTGATCTATTGACAATTGTGATTTATTCGTTTCTCAAATTTATTTTAGAAACTTGTAATATTATTTGAGATAATGAAAATGTTTTGAAATATAGTATGGTGAATGTAGGTAAGTAGTGTCAAATCACATTTAATTTCTGTGCTTTCACTTTTTCTATTTGTGGTATTTGTTTGTATGTTTTATCTAAAGATCTATGGGATATGTGAATAATTTCATTTTTTTCCAGTAGTAGATATATAATTTTTGGCATGTGAAAGCACATACGTTTATCTTTGGATTAATTTTTATTGCTTGTTTCATATCTTGATATTCTCGCAAATTATCGTCATGGTATCACTTGGTTATTATCCCCACAATCAAAATTTAATATCTTCTTGTCCATATAACTCCAAAATTAAATTACAACATAAATTGAAAGTTCGAAGATAAAAAAAAAAATATGGAAATGCAGAAATAAATTTTGTTACATTATAATATATGTACAACATGGAGTATTCTCATAAAATTTTAAAAGACAAAAGATTGAACTAGTTGGATTTATCTTTACACGCAATCATGTAAACCATTAAACAATACTAGCATACCATGTGGTGCAACGCACTGAGGCAGCTTCTGCTTCATCTTGAAGAAAATAGAATATAGACAGAGACCTATATAAAAATTTACATGTACGATATATATATGTATGTATATATATATATATTATAAACAACTTTCTGGCACCAGTGTTCCGTTGCTCGTCCCATCAATGTTCTTACACGATGACGTTGCAGCTTTGTTTTTATAGGTTAGGTTTATATCATGCAATTTGATCCCTTGACATGGATTACTTGGGCTGCAATCAAATGTTACTGCCTCTGGTGTTGCTGAACTTCCATTTATGTTCAAATATGTAATTTTGCTGATCTTAATTCCTGAAGTCTGTCAAATATAACATATTTGTTATTCCAGCAAAAAAATTGTATATATACCAGTATCTTTGCTTGTTAATTAATTTAATTTCGAAATAATTAATTATTTATGATTACCTGGCCAGGACAACCTTGATTGTAGGGGCAGTAGTTCTGATCTATGATGATGGGATTCTCAACATTGTCCATTATGATGTTTTGGAACAGAACATTCCTAACAAACCCGTTGCTTGGTCTGGCCCATGTCTTTATCCTCACCCCATTATCCGATCCAGAGAAGATGGCATTCGTTAGAGTCACATTTTCTACTCCTTTTTCGTCCAGGTTTTGTCCCAAACTTCCAATGCTGTGTTTGTTGTACAATTTTGTATAGTTAATTATACTCTTTATACAATTAATATTTTATAATGTTCTGCATAACTTTTATCTATACTTTTATCTATCCTTCTTCACTATGCCACTCATCTTATTTCACACTTCTTTCTCTTTTTTTTTTTCCTATCTTTCTTATGATTGTAAAATAAATTGCGGGGATTTTAGTACAAAATTTTTCTCTTTTTTATGAGTTAGGTCTAATTTTTTCTTGTATATATATATATATATATATATATATATATTCTACATAACTAGTATTTACATGGTTTCAATTTTTTTTAGAAGACAATCATTTATCTTTTATTAGATTCATTAGGGATTTATAATTTAAAAGATCAATAATTATTGCTCAAAAAGAAGAATCAATTATCTTTTACTTTTCTCATTTTTATCTCTAGTTTTCTTTTTCAGGTCAAAGACTAGCTAGTTTAACTTCAACTCTTGTTTTCTAAATCAGCTTTTCAACTTTTTGCAATAATAAAATCACTTTTTTTAAAAAAGATCATTGTTAAATTAGTATTTTGCAATTTTTATGTTTACTTCTTCAGATCTAATAAAATAAAGCTTGTTTTAAAGTACAACATAATATCATGTTGCTGCTTACCTTACGCCATGACCAGGACCACATTTTATGTGGGACATGAAGATGTTGTAGGTGGCATCACCAATGGATATGCAGTCATCACCAGTTTGCAAGGTACACCCATTAATGGTAACCCCAGTTGAGCGTTCAACATGAATGCCATCGGTGTTAGGGCTCTGGTCTGGTGCAATAAGCCTCACATTTTTAACAAGAACATTGTTGCAAGTGTTGATGACAATGTGACTTAGCTGGCTGTTGATTGAAGTTATGCCACTAACCACCAAGTTATTCACCCAGTTGAATGACATTGACTGCAATTATTACATGTATTCAGTCGTAAATAATATTCATTGATTAAACATAATATTCTAGTTCTAGTTAAAATATAAATTACAAAATGCTTTCAACACATTCTTAGCTAAAAGTTATAGAACTTACGATCTACCAAATATAACACATAAAATTTGTTAAATAAAGAATGGGACTTAGATGATTGAGTATTAGTCTTAATAAAGTTAAATCAATAACAAAAATCATGCTTAAAAAATGAAGTTTTAGAATGTATTGCTACTAATGATTCTTATTAAATAGACTTAAATAGTTTTTAATCTTAATAAATGATCAGATTTTGATTTTGGTCTTTAATAAAAAAAATTCAATGTTAGTCCTTTATAATTTTAAAATTTTGTTTTAAGTCCATAAAATGCAATTTAAATCACTTTATTTTTATTATTTAAAGTGTTATATAAACAAGTTTACGAAAAATAAGATTTTAAATTAATAAGAGACTAACAATGAAAAAATATATTAGAGACAACAGAAAAATTCAATCATTTATTTAAGTCTATTAAATATTATACATGTATTTCTTAGACAACATAGCAATAATCATAAGTCATGGAAAAGTCTTTAACATACCCTTGCTCCAACGGGGCAACTCTTTCCAGATCTCCTGCAATTCCAGAAACCAGCCCCTTTAGCATCCAATTTCCCGCCAGAAACAACGAGGTTATCTACATGATTGAACAAAATCCAAAATCCAGAATTTCCTAGTGCACGATAATCTTCAGAAGCCAAAAGAGTCCCAGCTATGAGGAATGTGACCTTCCTCTTGCATGGACCTCGAAAATTAGTGTTTCTCAGCAAGTATCTCCCTTTAGGCACAAATATAGTGGCAGGACTGAGACTAGTACATCCTGATTGCCAAGCCTTTATGAATGGTTTAGTGGAGTCAGTTTTTCCATCCGGTTTTGCCCCAAACTTGACCACATTGTATATAGAAGTTGGAGCTGCATTGGAAAAGCCTAACAAAACACTGCATAAGATACATGAGCTAACCAATAATAGAGTTTCAACAACCCTTGCCATTTTTTAACTTCTAGGTATGTTCCCAACTATGTAATGTGGAAAATGCTCTAGAAGAAATTAAGGATATTGAGAGTTATGGTTTAATTTTGTGTGTGTGCTTATTGATACTTGAACTAAACTGAGATATGGTAGATGAAGATGTTAGAATTAATGCAATATGAAATATATATATATATAGACAAATAGTAGTATATGATAAGTGCTTATTTAGCATTTGCTTTCATATAATGCAAGTCAACTATACATTGCATACAGAATCTTAGCAACAAAGTTAAAAGATGATATGAACGCGCCTTCATGAAGATACGTAACTGCTTTGATAAATAAAACCGTAGATAAATCATCTTCATAAGATAAGATTTTGGATATGCATGCATGTGAGGCCGCGATGTCTTTGGTTAACTTAAAGGGTTTAATTTACTTGATAAAATTTCCAACTATACTTTAATCAAGCTTGAAATAGTACCAAAACGTATATGTAATTAAGAAAATAAGGCATAGATAATCAAATATTATTAATTTGTGCAGTATAATCAAAGGCATAGAAAATGCATACAATGAGTTGAATCCGCAAAATCAAGCACTGTGTATTAAATTATGTGCTACTCCACATATAGTCGATAGTTTAATTTCAAAGAGTCATGTTGAGCTTTGAGTATTATATACGATGAATAAAGAGAAACCGGCCGTTGCTCGTAACAAGGCCATACAACTGAACTTCAAAGAGTCATGTTTTGAGTTTTTGAGTATTAAGTACGCTGCAGCCGTATTGCTTGCACTTGGAACTTCTAAGTGCGCAGTCGAATTGCTTACGGCCCAAAATTTGAATGTTTGTGGTTACGCCGTTTTTAGTTTCATTGAAAATAAATAGCATATTTTGGAGATGAATTAATCCTTACTCTATGCTACAATGTATATGACGCGTTACACACATCTAATTATTCAAATATGTAAGTAAAATGGAAAAGTATTTTAGAATTGGAAATAAAAAGAATTTTTTTTTCAGAAATAAAAATTAAAAGTTTAAATAATTATTTAGTTCCTAGTATATATAATGTTGTTTTCATTTTGATCCTCTTAATATTTTTTTCGTATTTCGGTTCCTATTATTTTTTTCTTAGTTTCATATTAATTTGCTCCTTATGCTTATCAAGCGATGGCATAACTAACAAAAATTGAAAAGCAAGTCCGATGTTTCCAAAATAAAAAAGAATTATATAAAATAATATTAAAAGGACCTATATCAAAAATAAAAATTATAGAGACCAAAATAATAATAGAAAAATTTTCTTAAGAGGATCCAAACGAGAAAATAACCTTATATGGATAAAAGAAGGTTGTTTAAGTCAAATTAAAATTAATTAGTTTGATAGTTTAGTTGTGATTTGAAATGAACTAAAAAAACTAAACATAAAAATAAAAAAGTAAAAAAAAAAGAAGTTAAAATTTAAATAAAATAGAATATTTAATGAAAAATAAAAAATTATGGAAAGTAGTTATTATTAATTTGAGAACTTGTGAAAAATATCAAATGACAGTGAAATTACATGCCTTAAGAATAAAAATAGAAATTATGATTTACACTCATATAAGGTAGATTGATCTCCTCCACAAGTGAGAGACTCAACATTATTAGTAGAGTTTTAATACTGGTTTATATGTTTTTACTTCCTGATGATACTAATATTTCTTTTACGGTTCTCTAGGTCAACAAAACTCAAAAGCTTAACCATATATTTGGGTCTAACATATATACCTTTAATCATTCTACAGTTAAAATGGAAATTAAAGATCTGAAGTCAAAATGAATACGTACCACTTCTACTACCTAACTCTAGAATTGGCATCCTAAGAGAACTCTTTAGAATCGGTTAGTTCTTAACTCGATCTGTACATATTTTCTATGATAATAAATAAGATAAATAATGAAATTTATCTTTAAGTGTAATGGACTGATAAATTAATTTAAAGAAATAAAAAATATAAATTTAATTCTTGAATGTATAAATTGTATTTTTAGAAGCAATTTGACATTAATTTATAAAATTTAATAACTAATTTATCATTAAATTATTGATTAATTTATCATATTTTTTATACATTTAAAAACTTAATTTAAATTTTTCATCTCGTAAGATTAATTTATCAACCACTTACACTTTCAAAAATAAATTTAACATTTATCCTTCTAAATAATAGTAGAAGACCCAACTCCGGAAAGATTCGAGATCACAAATTTATGGGCTACAGGGTTCACTATGTAAAAGAAAGTTAGGCAATAGGATTATCAGCTCAAATTTGGGGTGTTACAACCACCACCAAGTACAAGCAAAAGAAGGCTGTTTTTTAAAAATAATATAAATTAATTATTTAATTGGGTAAAGGGGGCAAATTTGAAACAAATTGGGGATTTGGGGTTGCCAAACACGCCTGCTTTGGGCGTGTTTAAACACGCCTAAATGGGGCGTGTTTAAACACGCCCAAAGCAGGCGTGTTTGGCCCCCATTTCCCCTATATATACCCCCCATTTCTCACTTTTAACCATTCCTCCTTCTCTCT
>QARZ01040673.1:44570-82829 GCA_013407115.1 Glycine latifolia | reverse complement strand
CCCCAAATCCCCAATTTGTTTCAAATTTGCCCCCTTTACCCAATTAAATAATTAATTTATATTATTTTTAAAAAACAGCCGCAAAAGAATCCTACCCACCCCGTAAACAAGAACTATAAACCTAACAATGCGGTCGCTGACCTAACTACCCTTTATCATATAATCCTCTCGCTCCCCGTACTGACAGAATAAACTGCACGGTGATCCATCAACAGTAGGTCACTTGGATGTTCCAAAGGATCGAAATATCCATATTCACGTGCCACACAATCACATACATGCAAAAGAAACAAAGAGTATAGAGTGAGGTGTTTTGGTTTTCATGCCGTTTCTACAAATAGAGTAAAGAAATTTTTAACCCAGTGAAATGATTTGTTAAAATCTTTTAATTGAATTATATATTTCAGTTTATATATTGAAGGTTATTTATTTGTTTAACAGAAGCATTTGTTTTGATTGAATGATAATAATAAAATAACTTTATGTGATTTAAATGAGACTTTCAAATATACACGTTAACTTTTTTAACGTTAAAACTTGAATTTTGTTTTAATGGTTTTTACCATGTACAGGGATATATGACTATATATAGAAAAGGCAAAATATTGCAGAAGAATATCCGGAAGTAAGAAACAAAAAGTAAACAGGGTGTTCTTTCAAGTTTTAAGTTTCTAAGGCCCCGTTCGGACAGTTTTTTCATTTTTAGATTTAAATTTTTTGAATTAAAATCATTTTTAGTTTTGAGTTTTGAGTTTAAAGTTTCAATTTATTCTTTGTTTTTAGTTTTCAAAAAGATGTTATAAAAATTAAACATAAAATAAAATAAGTCAACGATTTTATCTTATCTCACTCTATTATGAAATAATGATGGTGACAAAGATAGCAGAGTGGTACTGGTGATGATAATGATGGTGACGATAATGGTGGTGCTGGTGACGACGCTAGTGGGTGGAATAGTGGCGGTGGTGGTGGAATGCTGATGGTGACAGTAGTAGCAGTGTAATGGTGATGCTAGTGTTTTAAAATTTGAACCAACCCGATCGGTCAGACTAGTTCAACTGCAATCTGGAGGTTTGGCCTAGTCGAGTTGCCAATCAGATTGACCACGCATTGAACCTGGTGAAATCCGATACGACCAATTGAGTTTACGGTTAAATCAATGACCCATTGACTCGGGTCGGGTCTCGCCTAAGGGAGGAAACATGCTGGTTATGTGAGTCAATTAAGGTTAGGTATAAAATTTAATATTTTTATAATAAAGATCAAAGGTCATGCGAGTCAATTAGTGACACACTAGTTTGACCATTGACCCAATGAACAAATACTGATTGGGTCAATCATCGGTTCAATTTTTAAAATTATGGGTGGTGGGGGTGAAATAGTGGCAACAAGGATGGAGGCAATCAAATAGTGGTTGTGGTGGCGGTAGTAGTGGTTGTGTCAGTGACGGTGTGGTGGTGGCGGCGTTGGCAATGGTAGTGGTGGTAGCAGTTGTGGTGGCAACAACAACGGTTGTGGGGTGGAATAGTGGTAGCAATGAGGACAATGATGATGGAGGCAGTAGGATGATGGCAATGACAATGGTGGTATTGGTGGTGGCAGTGGTGTGGTGGTGGTGGAGGAAAAGGCGACAAAGGCAAGGTGAGATGATGGTGGCAGTGGCGGCGTTGTGATGGTGGAGGCAGGAATGGCAGGGTGTAGTGGTCGTGGCTTTGGTGGTGGGGTGGAATGGTGGCGGTGGAAGCAATGGTGGGGGGCAATGGTGTTGTTGCATTGGTGGGGCCATGGTGGTATGGTGATGGTTCTTATAATGTGTTTTTTTAAACTAAAAATAAAATTCACAAAACTTTTTTTCTTGATTTTAATAATGAATATAAAACTATTTTAAAATAAAGTTAAAAACGAATTCAACTTTATTTTTGCCAAAGACGTTTTATTTTTGAAATTTGCATTTGAAAATCGAAAATCAGAACCTTGCAACCACCCTGAACAAGGCGTAAGCAATTCTGAGTATTGTGGGTCTAAGTTTGTGGGACTCTCTTTTATGCATAAAGGATTCAGACTCATTAGAGGGTTGTTTTTATCCTAAGGACAACAAGATTGATATTGTTACACATTTAGGTAGAGTCATGAAATATCTTAAAGAAAGCGACCTAGTTCACAACTTAGCCTTTGTTATTTATTTTTAATTTTTTTTGGCAGTTGCAATAACAATTTTAAGTCATTTAATTTTCTGCCATGTCTATTAAGCATTAGACCATTATTGTTGATCTCAACAAGCCTTTTCGATTTGAAGGAACACATTTCAAGAGATGAAACATGTAATAACCCAGACTCCAAGTTGCTTCGTGAATGTTTGGTGTGTGTATTTTATTAATTAATTATATGTTTTGTTGTATTAATTACTGTCCTGAGTGCCTTGTTTTGGGATGCGTGCTTGATGGGTGACGGGACGCAAGTCAACACTACTGTGCTGTGGTTGCTGGCTATGCACGTTAAGTGGACGTGCTGTGTCAGCCGTGTTTATAAGCAGCAGACTGACACAGTAGAAACTTACTCTTCCTTTCTCCAACCTTAGCGTTTTCTCTTCTTTCCTCCCAAGTTTGCTCACACCCAGAAACCTTCCTCCCTCAACCCTTCTGTACCACCTTTAACCCACGAGAACCACCTTTGTTGCCACGATATCCCAACTCCAAGAAGGACCTCGTGGTCGAAACAGATGCTTAGGACGAACCGTCGTGAAGCCCATGAACGAACTCCTAGTTAGGTAAGGGGAGTTTATTATGTTCGATAACCGCTTTAGGTAACATGGTTGGGGGCCAGGAAGTCCAACCATGGTGATGATTGCATGTCACTGTGTGTGTGTTGTTTTCCAGAAGGTATGCCTTGGAATGGATGGAATGGGTTATGCTTTGTGTTCTGGTGTGGTGTTTGATGGTATTCTAGAAAGGGAGAGTTGATGTTGAAAAACTCCTAAGACACTTTGCAGAAGTGTTCGTGGAGGAGTCGGCTGCCAAGATGGGGTGGCCGAGTTACATATATGTTGCATATGTGTTTGTGATGTCGGCTGCCGAGATGGGTTGGCCGAGTTAATCGGGTCACGTAGCATGCATGTGTGCATGACGTGACAGTCCTTGTTGGCGGATGTCGGCACACCGGGTCCCTTACTAGGGATGATATCTTAGAGCTGTTGAGCTCAAGTTTGCTTCCAGTGAACTACCGGGTTCTATAACTCGGATGAGTTCGTGCCTTCTCGAGAAAAGAGTCATCGAGTTCCCTAACTCGGATGAGCTCGTGCTTCCTCGGGAAGAGAGCCACCGGGTCCTTCACTCGGTTGAGCGATTCTCTTTAAAAATTGTTAAGTTCAAGCCCTTGAACCCTGGACTGCCTTGTCCGACTTCGACTGATCTTATCCGCCTTCATCTGACTTGGTTCGGATTCTTATCTCGGGTTATTATAGCCAGGCACCAACCCGGACACCCAATGCTTCACACTTTTTCACTTGTTTGTATTGTTCGTGAATGACGTATGTGGTTACGTTGAGGTCAGCCTATGTGATGGCTTGAGATGTTTTGAACCTTGTTAGAGTCGTGGTGAGAGGCTATGTATAGACACATGAGATGCCGGGACCGAGTGGTGAACCTTGCAAGGACCACGGTTAGTGCATCGATGAGCCCATGTTGGGGCGGCCCTCATTTGGGGCAGTATGTATGTAACATGGGAGGGTATGGAGATCCTAGCCAAGATGGGATGTTCCTATGTCGGACCATACGTTGATGGTGCCCATGAGAGACATACAGCAGTTGAGCTCGTGTAGGGGAGGCCCTCGTTTGGGGCAGTATGTATGTAACATGGGAGGGTATGGAGATCCTAGCCAGGACGGGATGTTCCTATGCCAGGCCATACATTGATGGTGTCCATGAGAGACATACTTCATTTGTATGATGGAAATAGGATGATTGACTGTAATAGTATGAGAAGTATTGGGGGGCCACATCTGTAGGGAGATCCTTATGACACCCATTTAACTGATCACCATGGGGGGGTGAGTCCTGTGCACAACAGAGTGACCCCGACGTCAACTACAGCTATCATTTGGACCATGGATTTGGCCTATTTTTGGGATGGTACCACATTGCATGCTGAGAGTTGAGATAGGAGCATGCATAATGCCAGGCATTTTAAGCTGATTTGTGAAATGTTCCTGGATGCATGTTTATGTTGGTTGCGCGTGGATATATCTGAACTTGTGGTGATATTATGACGCTTGAATTGTCTTCCATAACTGATGTTATCTTTGATTGTTATTTTATATGATGAGTTCACCCTTGCTTTGTTGTGCCATGTGGTTTGGTACCTGTGATGGTCGCGAACCCGATTCGTGTAAGCAGACGAACAGTAGTAGGTGACTGAGAAGATGACAACTTTTAGTTGGAGCCGCCGAGTTGCCGGGATGTCGGTGTGATGAATCTTGGGCAGGGGTTATGTTTCACTGATTACACCCCTGGTTTCGATGTTCACACCCATGTTTTGCTAGTTTCACCCCTGATGTTCAGTTTTATTTTGTTTCCTTTGTAAAACACTTGTACGTTGTAAACATGGATAATTGTACGTACAACTAAACTACACTTGATATATATATATATACACACACACACATATTTGTGCAATTGGGATATTTATATGTGTCTTGTTTACGATCATGATGAGTATGTACCCATGAGAAAAATCTTCCACCTCTTTCATAATCAAATTAAAGAGATCTTAAGCTAAAACATGTTTCATGAGGTGATTAGGAGATAGTGATACAGTAACGACGTGGCGGGTCGTTACAAAACAAAAGATGCTTTTCTTCTTGACACACAAATTAAGGTTAGTTTCATTCTCATTGTGGACAAATTTGTCTTGCGAGAAAAACCATTTGAGGCTCAATAGAATAAATTGGAAGAATGGATTGACAATGCATGACTTCATGAGTAAGAAATTTAATTTAAATGGATTAATTGATGATCTTTATGATTATTATAGTACAAATACCACTGCCAAAGAGGTTTTGGAGGCGTTGTAGTTAAAAAAGAACTGAAGATCATGTTGATCTCATAAAAACTTAGTTTTAGTTTTGGTTTTTGATATTTTACAATGCCAAACATGTTTAATAGATGTGGCATTTGTATTGATTATTTTGGTCTAGGCATGGCTATTGTAGATTAGTTTAGTATTCTTTCTACATGCTTAGATGATTATCAAGTGTGATATTTGTAACACCCTGTATGCACCCGGTTGTTAACATTCAAATCTGATAATTAAACGCAGCAAATAAATTAACAACAGTTAATTTGGAAGCAACAAAAGAATGACATCACCTCACGTCAATATTATATACAATAATATTTGTGCATTATGCATGGCAATACACATGAAATAAACACCCCTCAGGGTCGGGTTACATAACATGGGGCCGAGTTACAAAATACACACACACACATATCTATAGACACAACCGACACACCCCAATATAGCTAAGTTCCACACGGAACCCATCCCAGTGTGGCCTCTGGTCCAGAATCCCTTGGACTGCCTTGCTACCCGAGCCTCTTGCCCCTGGATCCGTCTTCATCCCTGTGCTCTTCACCTGCAACACATATAATCCCCATCCGGGGTGAGATAAAAATCTCAGTAAACTCCAGGTTCTGGAAGGCCTCTCCTTTCCCGGGTTCACTTCCATGGTACAAGCATTAAAACAGGCATTACACACACTAGCCATCCCGGCTTTCATCAATATAACACATGTATACAATCAAACGGATCATACGAGAGAAGATCATCCAACTTAATGGGCACATGCTCTCGTACAGCCCTTGCCTGAGGAAGACCATCCAACTTTGGCTCTAAGGGAAGTCCATATTTTGTCCATTCTACTGGCCAGAGAATTCTCACACAATCAGAACATATTATCACAGTGCAAAACATATACATGTTCTCAATCAAAGCAGTAACACACCATTCCAATACATGCATCATGACATACAATAACCATCACTCCCTCGGAGTATGGTGGAACACCGTCAGGGGGACAACTTCTAAGAACAAAGAGCTTACTTGTTCCAAGCTCTGCACTGATTCTCTTGACATCGCGGTTTCGAACACCACTATCCTCAGAGTCACACCCTACATACATGCATGCATGAGATTAATAGAGGTTCTCAACCGCTGCATGTAGAGGAACTCGATTCGTTTCCAGATTAAAAGAACTAGTCACCCACCGGTGACATGCAGAACCCCAAAAGGACCTAACATAACCTAACCCCAGAATCCCTAACCATTAGATACCAAGGTTTTTACCTGTGTTTCTTACTCCTAAGGTGTTAACAGAACTGGTGAACAGCTTTTCCTAAGCTTTAACGTACTAAAATCGCCTTCTCCTCTCTCGACTCTAAGCTTTCTTTCGTTCATTGATAGAGGAAGCGAAAAGAGGAAGAGAGAGTACTTAGGTGAAGGGTTAGTACGAAAATGAGTTAAGTGGGGAAACGACCCACACTCACGTTACTTATATACCCACTAAGTCAACGCACGTTGCATACATCACTGAAATCCACACGTGTCACTTAAGGTAAGCTTTGTGAAAGCACCCACTACCGGGTTGGTGAGTTAAATGTATTTTACTTATATTATGTAAGAATGCCAGGATGTCCATATTCTTACTATGCTGTCGGGTTGGTTTAATTAATAAAAATATGCGCTGCCCTGAAAGCCTTGTCCGGGTTCTCACTTTGTGCAACTCGGCATTAGTAACCCGGATACCCTCGTGTACGTGCACGATATCGAGTGAGTCTAGAGAATCTTTAATTGATTGAATAATGTTGGAATCTGTCCAAGGCACTTTATAAACCTCGAGGTTCGTCCTTGTCCGCCCTCGTCCGGGTTCCTGCCTTGGCACCCAACAATCTGTGTTTCCGCCCTCTTTCAGCCTTATCAACCTAACCCGGGCTTCAACCTTGGTGCTTCCCACGTCTAAGGTTTCGCTCTCGTCCGAGATAATCCGAGATTACTTACCCGATAACATGAAGGAATAGAATACACGAGCTCGTCCGAAGTCGCTATTCGGTAGCTCGAAGGAAAGAAAGATACGAGCCCATCCGGGATCGCTACTCGGTCACTCTTTCCTTCCTTGTCTGGGTTCTTTTCTTTACAGCGCTTATTCCCATAACACATAAGCGATATCCCGGTAACACTTCAAACCCGGTCTTCTTGTAATTGCTACATACTTAGCACGATCCCGGCTTGCAAGGTTTCTATCTACACCCCTCCCTTATCCGAGTTCTAATTTGCACTCCCCCCTTGTATGACACCCTAGTCATACGAACCCAGATTATACCACAGGGTCATGATTATCATCATTACTGTGTAATTACTACATTACAAAGTTAAAGTGCCACGTGGACACTTGAAACCTTACATTCACCCCCACCTTTCAAAGAATTTTGTCCTCAAAATTCAAAGAGTCTTACGTATCAAGTAATTCGGGGTACAACAGCACTAGCTCTTGTTCCCGTTCCCAAGTTGCCTCCTCGGGTGTTCTTCCTTCCCATTGTACCTTGATAATGGGGATAGTCTTACTCTAGATCTTCTTCTCCGCTCTATCGAGGATCCAAGTTGGTCGCGTAGGGCACGTTAAATTCTCTTTAATTTGTATCGTGTCTGGCTCCACTATGTGCGACGGGTCAGGCACATACTTCCTTAGTTGGGACACATGGAATACACCATGCATCCCGGACATTTGGGGAGGAAGGGCCAACCTGTAGGCCACCGGTCCCACTCTTTGGAGAATTTGATAAGGGCCTATGAATCTCGGGCTGAGTTTCCTTACTCCCAAAGCCCGTCCAACCCCGGTGACTGGAGATAGTCTTAGGAATACATGATCACCCTCGTCAAACTACAGTGGACGATGCTTGCTATCATAATAGCTCTTCTGACCGTCCAAGGCTTCGTAGGGTGCCATGCCCATACTAGAATGGAAATTATTATTGTATGAGAACTCTACCAGCGGGAGGTACTTATCCCAGCTAGTTCCCTGCTCTAGAGTGCACGCTCTCAACATGTCTTCTAGAGTCTGGATAGTTCACTCGGTCTGGCCGTCAGTTTGTGGGTGGTAGGTCATGCTGAGTCTTAGTTGGGTCCCGAAGGCCTCCTAAAGTGCACCCCAGAATCTGGAGGTGAACTTGGGATCTCGGTCACTGACGATGCTTTCCGGGATACCATGTAGTCGGACTAATCTTTCTGTGGTATAATCGGTCCGTATAGGCAAGAAATGGGCCGACTTGGTCAGCCTATCCATTACCCAGATTGCATCATGTTTGGGTTGCGTCCTTGGAAACCCGATCATGAAGTCCATCGAGATGCCATCCCATTTCCATTCCGGGATCTGCAACGTTTGTAGTAGGCTTAACGGTCTCTGATGCTCAATCTTTACTTTTTGACATACTAAACACTTGGCTACATGCTCAGCTATATCCCTTTTCATTCCCGACCACCAAAAGTTCTCTCTTAGATCCCGGTACCCTTTGTGCTCCTCGGACAGAACTTTGTCCACTAACTCGCCCTTTGGCACCACCATTCTACCTTTGAATGCTATCAAGTCATGGGCTCCTCGAAATATGTCCTTTTGTTCAAGCAAGGATTTCACATCCTCGTCACATTCCTGGGCCTATCAAATCCTCTAGATTAGCTCGTTATTAACCCGGATTGCTCTTAACTGGAGACCTCGATCATCCTCGATCACGATCATGTGCATATCCCAGAAATTCTCTATCAGCTTGCTTTTCGCCATCATCAAACAAGTCGTGCTCATATGCTTCCTGCTTAAGGCGTTTGCCACCACGTTGGCTTTTCCGGGATGGTATCTTAACTCAAAATCATAGTCCTTGAGGAACTGCATCCATCACCTTTGCCTCATGTTTAGCTCCTTCTGATCAAATAAGTATTGGAGGCTCTTGTGGTCACTAAACACTACGATTTTGGCTCCATACAGGTAGTGCTTCCATATTTTTAGAGCAAAGACCACCGCGGCCAACTCCAAATCATGTGTGGGATAGTTTTCCTCATGTGGTTTTAATTGCCGGGATGCATAGGCAACCACTCTTTTCTCCTGCATCAGCACGCTTCCCAGCCCTTGCCCAGAAGCATCACAATATACTTCAAAACTTCCTTCCGGGTTAGGGAGGGTCAACGTCGGGGCGGTGGTCAACTTTTCCTTCAAAAGCTGGAATCGTTTCTCATATTCATTGGTCCACACAAAAGGAGTACCCTTCCGGGTAAGACGAGTAAAAGGCAACACCATTTGTGAGAATCCTTGAATGAACCTTCGATAGTACCCGGCCAGTCCCAGGAAACTCCAGATCTCGAAAACATTCTAGGGCCTTTCCCAACACATCACGGCCTATATTTTACCGGGGTCCACTACTACCCCGGCTGTCGAGATTACATGACCAAGGAATTTCACTTCTGATAGCCAAAATTCCTACTTTGAAAGTTTGGCGTATAACTGGTCATTTCTCAACGTCCGAAGGATAATCCAAAGGTGCTCTGCATGTTCCTCTTCGCTCTTGGAGTAGATGAGTATATTGTCAATGAATACCACCACGAATAAATCCATGTAAGGTCTGAAATCCTGGTTCATATAGTCCATGAACACGGCCGGGGCATTCGTGAGACCAAATGGGATGACCAGAAACTCATAATGCCCATACCGAGACCGGAATGCTGTCTTAGGTACGTCTTTGGACTTGATCTGGATCTGGTGGTACCCGAATCGTAGGTCTATCTTGGAAAAAACTCGGGCTCCCCTCAATTGATCCAAAAAATCATCAATCCGGGGTAAGGGGTACTTGTTCTTTATGGTGACCTTATTCAACTGCCAATAATCCACGCATAGCCGCATACTCCCATCCTTCTTTTTCACAAATATGACCAGTGCTCCCCATGGTGACACGCTCGGCCTTATGAACCCCTTGGACAACAAGTCCTCGAGTTGTGCCTTTAGTTCCTTTAATTCCAGAGGAGCCATACAGTAAGGAGCTGTGGAGATCGGCCCTACACCTGGAATCAGGTCAATGGAGAAATCAATTCCCCTATCTGGTGGGAGTTGTGTGATTTCCTCCAGGAAAACATCATCAAATTCATTGACGACCGGGATCCATGACAGGTCCAACCCGGGTTTCTCCTCCACTGCACACAACAACAAGTAACCCGGGTGTCCGATCTCCACTTCCTTGCGGACTTGCAAGACTGAATAGAATGAAGAGGAACTCGGCCTTATTGCTTCCAAAGGTACTATGACCTTTTTATTGCAGCAATCTAGCATGATGCCGTATTTGGTCAACCAATCCATCCCAAGAATCATTTCGAGGGTTGGCATCGCAAGGCAGTACAGGTCAACATTGTACATTTTGCCTTCATATAAAAACTGTACATCTCGGCAGCACCTATCAACCCAACACTACTCCTTAGAAGCGGTGGTAACCTCCATAGGAGGGGAAAGCCTGGACATTGGTAAGTCCAGTCCTAAGGCAGTGCTATCCTTAATAAAGGAGTAGGTAGCTCTAGAGTCGAATAAGACTCTTACATCATAATCACTTATCGAAATCGTACCTTGGAACAGATCGGGAGCTCAAGCCGCCTCCCTAGCATCCGTTGTGTAAACATGGCCTGTGGAGGGTGCTGCCAGGATCACTGGAGCAGCTACTGCCCGGCTGTCTACCTGCGGGCAATCCCTGGCGTAGTGACCCGGTTCACCACATCTGAAACATATCAACTGGCCTGTGGAGCACCTTCCTTAGGAGGCACACCAAGGAGGTTGGTTAGGTTTCCATGCCGATCCCTTCTGACCATGCTCCTTCTTGAACCGGTCTGTGGGAGAATTCACCCTAAAATCCCAGCCCTTGCCCTTCCTGGCCGGACCTCGCCCACTGGACCTCCTCTCCTCCGGCCTCGTGGAAGTAGGCTGGCCTCCACTTCGCCTCCTAATCATGTCTTCTACCTGGTGACACTGCCTCACCAAGCTGCCCATATCCCGGGATCCACTGCCAGCAATCTTTTCTTCAATGTTCTCTCTAAGTCCCCTCTGAAACTTGGCAGCAAGGACCTCGGCATCCGGTAGAGTTCTCCGGAAGTGTGCATACTTAGCCAATTCATTAAATTTGGCCAAGTATTCATCCACGCACATCCTTCCTTGAACAAGGCCCTCGAACTTGGCCTGCTTTTGTTCTCTGGCATCCTTGGGAAAGTATCGATCCAGAAATTGGGCTTCAAAAATCGGCCAGGTGATGACCTCGCCCTGACCCCTTAACAGTTGGGAAGTGGTGACCCACCACTTGTGTGCGTTGCCTTGTAACAAGTAGGTGGCATAGAGAAGTTGCTGATGGTCTGGGCACTCCATCACTGTGAATATCTTTTCTAATGCCTGCAGCCACTTGGCCACAACAATGGGATCGTAGCCCCCATGGAAAGCCAGAGGGTCATGCTTGCATAAGGCAATAAGCATCTTCCCTCTCGTTGTCATGTCTTCCTCGGCCTCAGCTAGGCGAAACCAATTCCCTCGAAGAGGACTGGGCCCTTCAGGAGGATGGCTACCTCCCCCTAGGTGGTGACTACCTTCAACCTCCACAGTAGGTGGGGGAGGGGAAGCTCGATTCTCCCTCCGCAGAGACCTCAGTTCTGCCATCAAGACCTCATTGGCCTGCATCAAGGCGTCGTTCGCTTGCCGGTTTACAGCCATCTCCTGCTACATAGCTGCCAAGGCAACTGACACCGGATTTGGGTGCGTGTTGGCATCTACCATCGTGCTATTGTTCTAGGTATTTTCCATATCACTGCATGCGTCACACACAAAAGGGTGAGTTGATCAGGCCCACACCTAATGACCACACATGCAATATACAAATAGAACACCCAAAACAATAGTGAACCACCCTCACAAATCACCATGCATAATGCTTCCCTAGAACAAACTGCTCTGATACCATCAAATGTAACACCCCGTATGCATGCGATTGTTAACATTTAAATCCGATCATTAAACGCAGCAAATAAATTAACAACAGTTAATTTGGAACCAACAAAAGAATGACGTCACCTCACGTCAATATTATATACAATAATATTTGTGCATTATGCATGGCAATACACGTGAAATAAACACCTCTCAGGGCCGGGTTACATAACATGGGGCCAAGTTACAAAATACACACAAATATCTATAAACATAACCGGCACGCCCCAATATATCTAAGTTCCATGCAGAACTCATTCCGGCGCGGCCTCTGGTCCGGAATCCCTCGGACTGCCTTGCTACCCGGGCCTCTTGCCCCGGGATCCGTCTTCATCCCTATGCTCTTCACCTGCAACACATATAATCCCCATCCGGGGTGAGATAAAAATCTCAGTAAACTCCAGGTTCTGGAAGGCCTCTCCTTCCCCGGGTTCACTTCCATGATACAAGCATTAAAATAGGCATTACACACACTATCTATCCTGGCTTTCATCAATATAACACATGTATACAATCACACAGATCATACGAGAGAAGATCATCCAACTTGATGGGCACATGCTCTCGTACATCCCTTGCCTGAGGAAGACCATCCAACTTAATGGACACATTCCTCCGGGTTCTACATGGACGTATATGGCTCTTCCAAGAGAGGTTCATCCAACTTAATGGGCATTCTCTCTCAAGGTTTTCATATATACTAATTGACCACTTAGAGTTGTTCCACATAACTTTGGCTCTAAGGGAAGTCCATATTTTGTCCATTCTACTGGCCAGAGAATTCTCACAGAATCACAACATATTATCACAGTGCAAAACATATACATTTTCTCAATCAAAGTAGTAACACACCATTGCAATACATGCATCATGACATACAATAACCATCACTCCCTTAGAGTATGGTGGAACGCCGTCAGGGGGACGACTTCCAAGAACAGAGAGCTTACTTGTTCTAAGCTCTGCACTGGTTCTCTTGGCATCACGGTTCCGAACACCACTATCCTTAGCGTCACACCCTACATACATGCATGCAAGAGATTAATAGCGGTTCTCAACCGTTGCATGTAGATGAACTCGATTCGTGCCCAGATTACAAGAACTAGTCACCCACCGGTGACATGCAAAACCCCAAAAGGGCCTAACATAACCTAACCCCAGAATCCCTAACCGTTAGATATCAAGGTTTTTACATGTGTTTCTTACTCCTAAGGTGTTAATAGAACTAACGAACAACTTTTCCCAAGCTAGAATGTCCTAAGATCGCCTTCTCTTCTCTCGACTCGAAGCTTTCTTTCGTTCGTTAATGGAGAAAGTGAAAAGAGGAAGAGAGAGTATTTAGGTTAAGGGTCAGTACGAAAATGAGTTAAGTGGGGAAACGCCCCACACTCACGTTACTTATATACCCACTGAGTCAATGCACGTTGCATACGTCACCGAAATCCACACGTGTCACTTAAGGTAAGCTTTGTGAAAGCACTCACTACCGGGTTGGTGAGTTAAATGTATTTTACTTATATTATGTAAGAATGCCAGGATCTCCATATTCTTACTATGCTGTCGGGTTGGTTTAATTAATAAAAATATGCGCTGCCTTGACAGCCTTGTCTGGGTTCCCACTTTACGCAACTCGACATTAGTAACCCGGATACCCTCATGTACGTGCACGGTATCGAGTGAGTCCTGAGCATCTTTAATTGATTGCATAACGTTGGAATCCGTCCAAGGAACTTTATAAACCCTGAGATCTGTCCTTGTCCGGCCTCGTCCGGGTTCCTGCCTTGGCACCCAACAATCTGTGTTTCCACCCTCTTTCGACCTTATTCGACCTAACCCGGGCTTCAGCCTTGGCGCTTCCCACATCCAAGGTTCCGCCCTTGTCTGAGATCATTCGAGATTACTTACTCGGTAACACGAAGGAATAGAATACACGAGCTTGTCCAAAGTCGCTACTTGGTAGCTCGAAGGAAAGAAAGGTACGAGCCCATCCGAGATCGCTACTCGGTCACTCTTTCCTTCGTTATCCGACTTCTTTTCTTTACAGCGCTTATTCCCATAACACAAGCGATATTCCGGTAACACTTTGAACCCGATCTTCTTGTAATTGCTACATACTTAGCACGATCCCTGCTTGCAAGGTTTCTATCTACACCCCTCCCTTATCTGAGTTCTAATTTGCACTCCCCCCTTGTATGACACCCCGGTCATACGAACCCGGATTATACCACAGGGTCATGATTATCATCATGACTGTGTAATTACTACATTACAAAGTTAAAGTGCCATGTGGACACCTGAAACCTTACAATATTAGATTGAATGATTCACTAAGTTTTTAGAGCAATTCATGTTAAACATAAGGTAATCAATTACAAATTTTTGTAATCAATTACAATGTGTTAGAACAAGTACATAAACTGACTTCTATTGAAATTTACCTAAGTCCCATTGGGATAATTGATTGCAACATATTGTAATCAATTACAAAGCTTTTTTCAAGAAGAATGAAGGTTTTGTACATCGAGATAATTGATTAGCACTTTTCGTAATCAATTACATTGTGTCTAAAACACTTAGGAAGCTCTCTAGAAGTCGAAATAATCAATTACCAAATTTTGTAATCAATTACGACTACTTCCAAGGAATTTTGTTTGCTCTCTGTTGATCTAGATAATCGATTACCACGATTTTAGAAATGCATAACAAAGGGTATCTGGTTGAATTATTCGATTATAGGTTTTGGTAATCGACTATTATGAGTTTGTTAGTTAAAATTCTATAAATTCCCTCTCTTATTCTTTTTGTCTTATGACTATCTTTACGATCTTATCTTCTGAAATCACTTTCAAGAGTCAACATAGGAGATCTTTCTGCATTCCCCATGAGAGATGATGATGCCTAAGGATCATGCAATCTTCATCATGGATTGCTCATCATGGTTAAAGCTTGAAGAGTTTCAATCTACACTATAGGTGTATTCTATCATTTATCTGATTTCTTTTCTTGAAGGTGAATCTTGGATAGGGTTACCAAGCATAGAATTGATATGGTTTCAAGAGGTTCTCCACTTACAGGGTTTAAGTTGGAATGTTGTTTTGGAATTTCTTTGGGTGTTCATAGTGTTTGTAATACATTGAAATTCATAGTTGAAATATCCAACTAGGGTTGTTGAGTATAACTGGATGTAGGTCCTCTTGAGGACTGAACTAGTATAAATCGTGTCTTTGATTCTCCCTTTTCTCTATCTTTGGTTTTGCAATCAATGTTGACAATTGGAATTGAGATTCATTTTTTATTCAACCTCTGATTTTCAAGGTTGTGTATAAATTGATTTTCCTTGTTCATAAATGCTGTTTGAAAACCAATTTTTGAGAAAACCTTGATTCGTGAAATGGTGTTTACCTCTGTTTTAATTTATTAATCAAGAATTGGTCAAATTTGAAAGAATCTATTCAACTCCCCTTTTTTAGATTCCCGGTTTGATCCAACATAGCCTAGATCAAATAAATTTGTTAATCAATTGCAACCTCAAGTATCAAATGATGGATGATAAATCAATTAAAGCTCAGTCGCACGAACTCCAAAAAAATACTCATGAAAAAAATATCAAAAGGTATGACTTTAGATAAACAATTTCAAGTGGCTACAATAATTGACAAATTAAATTACCTCCTAGCTAGAAAGATTTAAGAATATCCTAAGGCATTAAACAAAAATATTATCGCTAGAGTTTGATTACTCGACTACATATAGAGGAGGAAGTCCAAAAACAAGATCAAAGTGCAGAAGTTCTTGTTGTTGCCAAATCCACTTTGACTTTGCTAAAATCGTAAGGTGAAAATATGAAATACCAAAATCATAAGCAAAACATCAACAACAAAAATGGCAATAAGAATCAAAATGGGCAAACCCTTCCTTGGGAAATTTTGGTTGTTATAATTATGCTAAACCTGGCCATTTGGCTAGGAATTCTTGGCTTAAGGGTCGTTTTCCCCCATAGGCAAACCCTTCAAAGGACCAACTCATTGCAATGATTTCTAAAATCAATGTTGTTGGTGGATCTTAAGGGTGGTGGGCAAATGTTGAATCCACATCTTGGTTTTAATTGTGACCAATCATTAGTTAAGAAAATTGATAGGATGATGGGTTTATGAGATGACTAACATTCCATTCAAGTGTTTTACTGACAAAATTATTAAAGAATAGATATGTGCATTCTAAGGTACTCAGAATGATGCTCAAAACAACTGTTAGTGAGTTATGAACTCAAAAGATTTCCTATATCACATTAGTACGATGAAGAAAGCTTTTCTCTAAATACCCATCCCTGACAAGTGTACTAAACAACTAGGTCTTGAAACAAGAAGATCATATAGAGAGCATCAAGCATCAGAGTGAAGCTATCACAAAATGATGTAGAATCATGCATGACTCTGAAGACTAAGCTCTAGAATGGTACGAACACCTCAAAATGTTTTCAAGGAACAACATTAAGTCTTCCAAATGATGTCACACATATAGAGAACACTTTAGAAGACTGAAGTTGACAACACTTCACTTTCCACATGCTCACACACAGACTAAGGGCACATCAGAGAGTGAAGGCTAACTACATAAGAAGATGCAAACTTTTCGAAAATTTGTCCATGAGAAGCATAACACTAGAAGACTAAAGATACTATACAGACTGACCTTGGACAGAACACTAACACACCAACAACTAAACCTTCATTTAATGTTTATGAAGCAATCTACTTCAAAATGCTTGGATGCATGAAGAAGTGTTAAGTTTGATGAAGTTGTGCTACTTTTGGAATGGAATATCAAAAAAATCAATCAAGCAAGGATTTTTTTTCAACAAACATCAAAATGGTTCAGAATGCTCATCGAAAAGGTTGCTCAGAATGGGAACTTCATCATGACTACCTCGGAATGGTTCTGCAAGGTGTCACTTCATGACAGCTGTGAAGTCTACCTACTTACTCCATAAGCCTATAAATTAATTATAGCCCACCTCAACGGTCTTCTAGTTAGTTTAATTAGGATTTTTCAAAGAGCGTCTTGAAGAAGTTGAAGCATTCCAAACAAGAATACCTTGATCAAATCTCTGAGTGAGAAATCTGCATTTTTTGCTTCAACCCTCTCTGTGAGAGTGACCCACTTCTGTATTGAGCTTGTAAACTATAATATTTACTAAATAGAAGTGAGAAAACACATTCCTGAGTAGAATCCCTATTTGAGGTGAAGATCTGTAATATGTGCAATCAAAAACACATATACCCTTTATTGTTGTAAGTCCAACAGTGGCTGGCAAAGTTGAAATTCAATGGTGTAACTGGTCTACTTGAGGCTAGGTTGGAAGTCTAATGGGAGTGTTGGAAGTTTGTTGAAATCCAATAGTTACTGGTCTAACAGTGGTTGGTTGTGTTATTTGAATATCATTTTGAAGGGTGGGAACTGGACGTAGCCTAAGTTTAGGATGAACCAATATAAAAAAAAAACATTGTTCACTCTTCTCTTTCTCTCTTTGCTTTGATTTTGAACAAATTAGTTAACTATTTTAATTAAATACTAAAACAAACAATCTTTTCTCACTAACACCTAAAACTAAACTTGCTTTCATGAAATAACTATTTTAATTAAACACTAAAACAAACAATCTTTTCTCACTAACACCTAAAACTAAACTTGCTTTCATAAAAGGTCTTTATATAAGCAATTATCTTTGGAATAAAAGATTTTAACTGCTAAAGAACCTTTTTTCAAGAATTGCTTGCGTTTTCATTATGAACAACTTGTATTTTCATTTTGAGCTCAAAATAGTTCATCATTTTGAACAGTTTCATTTTGAAATCACATTAGAAACATATTTATTTTCAAAGAAAAATTAAAAGTTCATTAAAACCCCAATTCAACAAGCCTCCTATCTTTGATGAAAAGACTTCTACTATTAGAAAGGAAAAATGAAGCTATTCTGGGAATCTAAAGATGTGGATCTATGGGACATCATACAAATTGGTCCTTACAAACTAACAAAAAGAAATTAAGATGGAGTTGAAATAGACAAACATAAAGAAGAATGGACCTTAGATGAGAAAACAATAGTTCTTTTGAACTCTAAAGCCAAGTTCTTTCTAACATGTACACTAAGTAGACCTAAGTATGATAAAATAGAGGAATGTGAGACTTCACTAGAAATATGGAACACACTAAGAACAACACATGAGGGTACAAATCAAGTAAAGGACTCAAAAGTCAATATTTTAACTCATAAGTTTGAAATGTTTAAAATGCAGAAGCACGAATCTATAGAAGTAATGTTCACAAGGTTCATTACTATAGTGAATGAATGGAAAATAGAGATAGGGTGGACGATAGTGTGGGTTGTCTGGTCTAGTACTCTTGTCTTCTCTATAGGTCATCCAGTCTTTTATAATTATGTTGAGCATCTAGTCACATAGAAGGGAGCATCCAGTTAGGTGGTTCATTAACATAGGTTGTGTTGCAACTATAATTGTTTTCTATTTTTATGTTGTAACCATTTTTTTATTAGACAGTTAGATCTTGTCTCCTCTATAAGGAGCTTTGTATTTTTAGTTTAGTGAGCTTGAGAGTGCTTTGAACCCCTTCAATATAAATTTGGTTATTCACCATAAACTTAACAATTTTTGCGATATCTCTCTTCTCCTTCTATCATCTGAACTTCCTTATCTGAATAAAGTTTCTTGAATCTTCCCAACAAATTGATATCTATAGCTTTGTTTCAAGATCAATTCCATATTTGTTTCATGGTGGATCAAGTCATCAATGATCAACTATTCTGTATGTTATTTGTTTGTGTTGTGTCTTCAAGATTCTATTCGAGAAATTTACATGGAAGGATATCTTCAACCTTCAGCACATCAAGATGCAAGCCTTGTTGAATGAACAGGGAATCTAGGCTCCTCTCTCCAGTTAATCCTCGAAGATTAATAAGTCAGTGTTTGAGTTACAAGAGGAAAATGCACACTCGCTAATTCTCTTATCTCTGTCTAATGAGGTTCTTTATGAATTTTTTGAAGAGATGACTATTGTTGGGCTTTGGCTCAAATTGGAGAAACTCTTCATGACAAAATCAATCTATGACAAGTTGCTTCTGAAATGTCGTTTGTTTCGCCTCTAAATAAGCGTAGGTACGCCATTAAAGGAACATCTTGATAAGCTAAACTCTATTTGGATGGAGCTATGCGCAATGATTTTGTTAGCCTCTCTTCCCCCCTCTTATGAGAATTTTGTGATTTCTTTTAGTGTAGGAAATGACTCCATTACAGTTGAAGAAATCAAGTCCATTTTGTATTCTAGACAACTTTGACTAAAGATGTGTGGGAATGGTGATTAAGCCTTTGCGTCTGGATCATCGATGACTTCTGCTAATGAGTAGAAGAAAAAGTGTAATGACCCGCCTCGTCGCTACAAAATTTATAAAAGTTCGTCTCTACAGGGACTTGAGTTACTCAGTTAATCCAAATAAAACTTGACAGTTTAATAGTTATGTACAACGAGTGTGAACAAAGTTTCATGTAGTTATGGATTAACAGAAATTATGAAATTTAAAGAAGAAGCGGAAATAATAAATTTAGTGCGAAAGATTACGGAAGATTACAGAAGATTATGGAAGCTAATAAAACGATTTTAACTAATTCAAGAAAAGCGTAGGATTGGATTTCATCATTCATACCCTTAGTATTCCATTAATATTACCATGCATAAATTATTTTCTTTTATTATTGATGCACACATAAAATCATCCCAAATCGATCCCTCGCATTTGAGAATCCTAATAATATTTATCAAATATCTATCCCTCGCATATGAAATAAATACCCCAGCATTACAATCATAATCGCTTGCTATTTGCAATCTAAACGTTATGCTCTATTCCTAGCAACGTAACGTAAAAAGTAAAATTATTCAGTTCATGTTTTAAGAGTACTTTCCAATTAAACTTAGAACCTTATTTCATGAAATTAGTGATCAAGTAGAATCAAGCATTAAGTATGGAATGAAATTACCAATAATAAATAGAAAAGACTTATGCATAAATAAATATTAAAAGAGATACTTAAGGGTAAGAAGATTACATCCAATCCTTTAGAGAAGCTAGCCAAGCATGGAGAGAACCTCCTCAAGAGAAGAATTGATGAAAGGAACCATCACCACTTCTTTCCGGCAGGGTTTCCACACTAATCCTCACCTCTCTCACTCTCTTAAGCTACCTACTAACAATATTTGAAGAGCCTAAGGCTAAGAAACAAGCTAAGAAGCAAGGAATGTGAAAAATGGAATTCATGGGATGGCTTTTCTCCATGGGGTGCATCGCTATTTATAGGGAGGCTGGTTGCTCGAGTCCACTCGCCCAGGTGAGTGTTTTTTCCTATTTCTATTCGCTTGGGCGAGTTTAATGCACACTTGCTAATCCACTCACCCAGGCTAGCCATTTGGCCTTGTTTCACTCGCCTGGGCGAGTTAAAAGATTGTTCTGGAAACCATCACTCGCCTGGGCGCCCAGTTTGTGCATGATTAACTCGCCTAGGCGAGTTAAAAGCTTAGCTTTGAAGAATCCTTCTGGGCCTGGACGAATTAGGGCCTGTTTTGCTTGTAACACCTCCCAAGTTTGCTTGTTAAGCCCTTTTTGCTTGCTTTGCTTTTTCAGAAGCCTCAGAACTTATCAAAATACAAAACATGATTGGATTAATCTTCCAAAATATGAGAAACAACATTTATTTAAGTACTAGAGAATATTTATCTAGGTTTAGGGCAAGTTTATAAACAATTTTACTAAAATCAAAAGATAAGTGCCAATATTGTAAGCTTGGATTTAACTAAAATAGGGCACTTATCACTCTATCATTAACTCTTACCATACAAAATTTAATTTTTAATTAAAAACTTCATTAATTTGATTATGAAAATGATGGTAAATTTTTCGCGATAATACAATTATCATACACGTATTACAATTACATATTTAAACAAATGTACATATATATGAAATCAGTACAAGTCATCCACATGTTAGAACTTCCTTTAGCTTTACATGTATATACACCTGAAGTTACATATCTAATAAAAAGCCAAAGAACTAACTAAGAAAAAGTTGATTAACAAAACACAACCCTTTCTCCCGAAAGAAATCCAACATCATCATGTCGGCTTGACGGCTCCAACCAAAAAGAAGATCTCTCTCCAAGGTCACCTACTGCTACTCATCTGCTCACACGAACGAAAGTTCGCAATCATCACAGGTACCAACCACACGGTACAACAAATGCAAGGGTGAGTTTATTATATAAAACCAACAAACATCAGATAGCAGCAATTGGGAAGGAAACAACATTACCCACCACAATTATTAACAAAAATCCATGATTCCAATACACACTCAACAAACCAATCATCCAATGCATTTCACAACTCAAACAATCATGCATAGAATGATGCATGCACCTGACTCATTTATCAGCATGCAATGTGGTACCATATCCCGAAAATAACCTCTCACAGGATAAATGATTCACTGCCTATCAGGGCCACCCTGTCGTGCACTGGCCATTCCCCCACCCGGTGATTAGCCAGTGTTGCAGGGGAATTCCAAATCTGATGACCCCTTAGTACTTGCGTTCTCAGCCCACTAAAACCCATAGGTACGCGCGTCCCTTCATTCTATTTTCACACATACAAATGAAGTATGAAACATGGGCATCATCAATCCATGACCCGACTAGGAACAAATCCTTCCTCACAAGGGTAACCCATCATGCACCCCCATGTACATACGTAACACACCAATGTGGGCTCACCGATGCACTGACCGTGACTAGAACAAATCCATCCTTGCAAGGGTAACCAACTGGTCATTGCATCCCACATGTACATACACAGCCTACAACCATAGGCACCATCAATGTATGACCTGGCTAGGAACAAATCCTTCCTCGCAAGGGTAACCTGTCATACACCCCCCATGGGTATCCATGTATATCCACACACAATGACATTGTTCACATCAACATTATCTCTCATCAATGTCATTATCAACCTCAACATCATATCATTGCAATATCATCATCATGTATATCAATATCATCTCATTTGAACATCATCAACTACCTCAATGGCATCTCAATTTCAATATCATCAACGACATAACAAGCAATCACATTTCACATCTATACATAATACATATGCCTGAGATTCACATTCCCCAGGTCTTCAGACAACCCAAATTTCATACATTCACAATTCACCATATCACAAGACTGATATTTTTAGGAAAATTCTAAATTAAAGAGGAGGACTGCAATATATAAAACACACTTTTATGCCCATTTAAAAATTAAATAAGAATACATATTATAAAATTTTGGAAAGAGTCTCCTCTATAATTAAGACTTTTCCCAAAAATCCAATCATTACAACAACAATATCACTAACCCAATAAACATATATCTCATTTGAATATTATTTCATTCAGACATTACCAATCACATAAACATCACCTCATCTAAATCATCACAAATCATGTAAACATCATTAATCATTTCCATGATATCTCAATTTCACTGTCATCTACAACATTAGTAATAAATACATCGCATCCCATTAGTTAAAAACATCATTTGTCTTGAAAATAAGCACACACACAGAGACAAACACAATATTAATCATAAATACATCGCATCATAAATACATTACATCCCATTAGTTAAAAAAGTAGTTTTTCTTGAAAACTAGCACACAGCAGGGACAGGCTGATATCTTCATAGTTGGATTCCCTGGCCCCCAACTATGACATCTAAACTATTACTAACATAATAAACTCCCCTTACCTATCTATATCTTTCCATTAGCTCCTTGAAACGTTGTTTTGGGATCTCTCAAGTTCACGTGTTTTGGCCCAAACGCAGAGCTCTATATACCAAATTGAAGATAATTTAGTATAGATTTCAAAAACAAGGCTATCGTTAGCATTCGGGGTCAAATACCCACTCAAATTTAAAAAGAGGCTAAAATGGTGTTTTGAGAGTCCACATCAAAAGACATCATTTTGAAAATTCGATCACACCAATGTGACCAGGGTTCAACAAGGATCACAGAAATGATATCAGTTTCATAAAAATGAGACTTTTACAACATCTCATTTTCAAAAGGCTTTCAAAGCAAGTATAGAAACAACCAATAACGGTACCCGAATCACAAGAGATATCAAGAGAGGCTTAAACTAGCTAGAAGAAGACAAAAGAAACTAAGATTACCTCAAGGAAGCTAATAAAGGAGGATTGGGAGCTCTGTTCTCTACTGGAACTTTGAGAAGAGTTTCGAAGATTCCGCTCTGATTAAAGGGTTCCTCTCCGTGCAGTGGTCTCGTGGCAAGCAACGACGGTCCGTGGTGGTCTCCGGTGGTCTTGGGTGGTGGAAGGTGATGGTGGGAGGTCGGGGAAGGTTTATGGGAGTCAAAAACCTCCATTTTCGTGATTTGGAAGCTTAAATACGTATTCAGCACCGCCTCCACTCACCCAGGCGAGCAAAAGTGCCTGCAAAAGTCGCCTGGGCGAGCTGACCAGATTCTAGAATTTTCTGCTTTAGTGAAAAAATAATTTTTCACGTTCCAGAAATTATTTTGACAATCCCAATGGTTAAAAGTTACATATATGGCACATGGATAATTTTTCACTCAATTACAACGCAGCTCGAACAAGCTCTACATATTTGACATTTACACCAAGCAATGGCACATGGATAATTCACATAACATTTCAACTAATCCTAATTAATAAATTAATTAAATCATACAAGGAATACATCACACATATATTTTAAATTACCAAAATTTTAGGGTGTTACAAAAAGAAAGGCAAAGGTGGCAAAAAGAGCAAAGTTAATCCTAAGGACATCTCAATTACTGCAAATAACATGCTCATTGGAAGCATGACTGTTCTAAGAAATCAAAGAAAGATATTGTTGTTGCTCTTGTTTAGAATGAATCCTCATTCTAAAGAAATTTGGTTATGGTTGTTGGTGAACAACTATAGCAACATTATGAACAATGGGTATTGGACTCAGGTTGTTCTTATCAAATGTGTCCACATAGACATTGGTTTGTGACATATGAGAAGAAGTATGGTGGTAACGTCCTCATAGGTAACGATTCTCCTTATAAGTCTATTGGTATATGTTCTGTACAAATCAAAATGCATAATGGTGTTGCTAGAACCTTAATCGAAGTTCGCCACATTCCAAAGCTTAAGAAAAATCTTGTATCTATGGATGTCGTAGATTTGAAAGGTTTTTCTTACTTGGTTGAAGGTGAAGTTATGTAGATTAGAGGGAAATGGAAGTCTATGGTAATGCTGGGAACCAAGCAAGAAAATTTGTACATCTTTCAGGGGTCCACTTTGATAGGCTTTGGCTCTACTATTTCACAGTCTGGAAGCCATACCTCCAATGGCTCATCTGATAATTCTCTATGGCATCTATGTCTGGGCCATATGAGTGAAAAATGTTTAGATATTCTGAGTAAGCAAGACTTACTTGAACATCACAAGGTGGAACTTCTTCAATTTTGTGAGCATTGTGTCTATGGTAAATAGCATCAGACGAAGTTCCAAAAGGTTATGAACACAACAAAGGCCATGTTGGACTACATCCATTATGACTGTTGGGTTCTTCAAGAGTTTCATCACTTGAAGGATCAAGGTATTTCCTCTCCATCATCGATGATTATTCCAAGATGACATAGGTATTCATGATGAAGTATAAATCTGAAGCCTTCAAATTTTCAAGCATTGGATGATTCTTATGATGAATAAGATAGGTAATATAGTTAAGTGTCTTAGGACTGACAATAACTTGGAATTATATTCTACTGAAGTCAATGAATTATATAGAGATGAAGGCATAGTAAGATGATGTACCATACGATATACTCCATAGCAAAATGGAGTAGCTGAAAGAATAAACATGACCTTGTTTGAAAAGGCTAGATGCATGTTATCCAATTCAGGATTAAATGAGAGTTTATGGGCTAAGGTGATTAACACAACATTGTATCTTGTGAATTGCTCACTTACCATTGCCATAGACTTCAAAACGCCTTTTGATGTATGGCTAACAAACCAGCTGAATACTCAATGATAAAGGTGTTTGGATGTCCAACATACTATCATGTAAGATCAAGTAAGCTAGAGCCCAAAGCCAAGAAGGGATTCTTTATGGGCTATGGAGATGAAGTCAAAGGATTTTGAGTTTGGTCTTTATCTGAAATAAAGGTCATTTTGAGTAGAGATGTCATCTTTGACGAACTCTCTATGCTACATTCTAAATTTGATGAAGATTTGGGCAAGATGAGGATTTCACTAAGTATGTGGAGTTTGAAAGGTCCATAATCAGAAACATTAGTGATTAGCAAGAGTTTGAAGCACTTGATCAAGATCTTCAAATTCACCCTCAACATCAAAATTTAGCACCAATTGAGGGGACTTACTGGACATCTGAAGCATCCCAAAACCGTAGTACCAAAAAATTCACAAAGGAAAATCAAAGCTCCTAAAAGATATGGCTTTAATATAGTGTGTTATGCATTACAGGTTTTAGTAGAAATCGATTCACCCAAATCAACCACTTATTAGGAAGCAATTTCCTATTCTGAAGATAAAGAGTGGACAACGGATATGAATAAAGAGATGAAATCCCTTTAAAAGAACCAGACTAGGGATTTAGTTGAGTCACTTGAAGGTAGACGAGTAATGGGGTGCAAGTGGATTTTAGAAGAAATATGAATCGTCGAGTAAGGGTTACAGTCAGAAGGAAGGAGTGGACTGCAACGCGATATTTTCTCCAGTAGTTCAACACACCTCCATACGTGTTTTGTTGGTCCCAGTGGCAACTCCTGATATGGAGTTAGAGCAACTCGATGTCAAAACTGCCTTTATCCATGGAAGATTGAAGGAAGACATTCTAATTCAACAAAAAGGTTTTGAGGTGGAATGAAAAGAAAATTTTGTCTGTAGATTGAAGAGGTCTCTTTATGGGCTGAAGCAGTCACTAAAGCAGTGGTACAAGAGATTTGATGAGCTCATTATTTCTCATGGTTACATCAAAAGTCTCTATAACTCATGTGTTTATCATAGCAAGGTGGAGGATGGTTCCCACATCTATCTACCACTCTATGTGGACAACATGCTCATAGCATCTCAAATTTTGTTGGAAATTCAAAAGTTGAAGTCACTACTCAGTAGGGAATTTGAGATGAAAGACATGGAAGTTGCTAAAATGATACTGGGCATGGAGATTAAGAAGGATCAAGTCTATAAGAAGCTCTTTCTATGACAAAAGGAATACATATAAAAAGTGTTGAATCATTTTGGGATGGATTTTGCAAAACCAGTATGTACTCCTTTGACAATGTCCATTCATCTATCTGAACTTAATATTACTCAGTCAAAATTAGAGAAAGAATACATGCCTCATGTTCCTTATGCAGGTGTTGTAGGTAGTCTCATGTATGCTATGGTATTCACTTGACCGGACCTAGCACTAGTAGTTAGTGTTGCGAGTAGGTATGAAAGTAATTTTGGGAAAGGTACCTTGGCAAGTTGTGAAATGTATATTGTAACGGCTTAAAATTTTTAGAAATTAGATTTTTGTTTATTGCTTATTTTAAATAAGAGTATATGTGTATAGGTTCAAAATTAATACTCTCACGTATAGATAACATAATATACCTAGTTGTTTCATTACACTCCTTTTTATTCTTTTACACAGTCCATGAGTTTCAAATACAAACCATATACGATAAGTTCAAATACAGACCATAAGTTCTACGTAGGCAACAAAATATAAAGTTACTACAAACCATAAGTTCTAGCAACCCTATATATACAAGGTACTATGCAACAATTAAATTATTTATTTTACTATTATGGCTAACCCTAGTAGATTTTGTGGACCAAGTGAAACATTTGTTCAGATTCAAAAGTTATCCGTAAAACTTTCCTTAGGTTCTGGTTCATTATTAAGATTTATATTTCCTCCAGGGACAGGTACAAATGGAGGATACACTTGATTGCTGCTAGAGGAAATGTTTGTGGGCTCCATAGGATATCCATGAGGAAATTGCATAAAAGGATCTTTAGGATTAAACATATTATTTAGTACTAACACTAGAAAATGTGCACCAAAGCACATATACACATGTATCACCGGATGCATGGTAAGTACATAACAATTTCTAACTTCATCATGGTCCCACCACCAGTCCAATGCATCAAGGAAGATTATCACTAAGACCATCTATATATAAATAAATAAATAAAACAAATCTAGTGAGAAATAAATTTCTCAGTAGATAAAACTAAACCACCAATAGGTTAGTATGTTAGTAATTCATCAATAAATTCCAATAAAAATCAATATGAGTAAGTAACCATTCATACATTATATGTATGAGGAAATTCTAGAGTGCACATGGTCTCTACATCTCGTACTGGATGTAGTATCATATTTTGTTTCTAAAATCTCGTACTGGATTTATAAACAAAATCAATATATATATATATATATATATATATATATATCATCACATAAGATCCATTTTTTTCCTTTGTAATACAATTCATGAGCAAATTCATACAACCTCATGGAAATTTCATCACAAAAATCATAGTAATATCACATATATGGCTCGATCACCATACATAATTCAATCAAGGTTATGCCAACTTATGCATGGCAAATAATATTCATCAAGTTTAAGAACCACATGATAAATCTCTAGTTAGTAAATTCTAACACACCTTCAAAATATAAGTCTAATTCCTTTTCACTTATGCAAGAAAAATAGAACATATTCTAGAACTTGTTCTCCTTTCAAATTACCATCTTAATACTTAATCCTCAAAATTGAACCACTCAAGTATTTAACCTATTTGTCCACATACCATTCAACTTTTACTTCTTAAGATTAATTCAAAAAAATCCCAATATATATATAAGCAAACAGTCCAAATGCCATCAAAATCAATTCCAAAGGTCATCAAAATCAAGTCCAAACATTACTAATATTTCAGCATTTCAATCATCAATATATCCTACTCTTAAATCAACATAAACACATCATAAAATACCCTTTAAGGATCTGAAAATTCAGCCTAATATGATCAACCATAAATCTGCACCATTACACATAAAGGTTAGTCCAACTAAACCCTTAATTAAAGATTGAAGCCTAGCCTACCTCAAGTAAATTTGCTTCCAAATTTCCAAGTAAGTGGTTGCACTTCTTTAAAGTCTTCAAGGAATGAAGTCTTAGGATAGTTTATAAGAAAAAAGAGAAGAAAATAGAAGGGATACAATAGGAGTGGAGGCTACGATTTTAAGTCAAAAGAAAGTGAGAAAATGAAAGCAAGGTACAAGGAGAAAAGCAATTGGTCGTGGGTCACAAAGCTAGCTTTACACGTGCAGTTTTTGGTGTGCAAGGAGCTATTTATATTGAGAGAATTCAGTTAGGATTTAACTTGGTTAGTAGTTAGTTCAGTCCTAAGGTAACTAAATAATCATAACTTCAAGATATTTCCTAATATTTTTGTCTTTACTCATTAAATGCATGTTTATCTACTAATAAAGCAAAGATTCTCTTAGCATGACTGGCCATTCAACATGTAATAGCTTGTCCAAGAAGCCAAATTTGATTTTTCTTATGTATGGTTGTGCAATTATCTATTGTACACAAATGCTAGAGCTTACACATTCAACACTTCCATTTTCAATTGATTTGGCTAAAAATCTCACATGCACTTTCATGCTTCATTAAAAATTTGTCTCTTTTGATTTAAACCAAGGGTACTTCACGTGTTATTCAATTAATAGGATAGTTACTTATGTGGTCTTAGGCCTTTAACCACCTTTAACCAATATCTTACACGTGCTAGGATTCGTTTCTTTCTTAAATTCACTAATCCTTACTAAATATATTCTAAGCACTTCTAAACTTGCCACTTAGATTCATTTGCTTCTATCATATCCTTCTTTTAACCAACTATTATCACATATCCATAAATAATTTAAACATGAATATAAGCTCAAGATAAAAATTTAAGGATGTTACAAATATTCAAGTACCTTATGGGTACAACTGATATTGAGCTCATCTAGTAAGAAGACAAGTCATATGCTTTCACTGGTTACTCAATTATGACTATGCTGCAGATTTGGATGCAAGGAGATCAATGACTAGGTACGCATTCATGATTGGTAACTCTCTTGTCAGTTGGAAGGAAACACTTAGCCCACAGTATATTTATCCACTACAAAGGTAGGGTACATGACTCTAGGAAAAGGAATAAAGGAAGGGATCTGGTTGAAGGGTCTGATTAGCAATCTTGGTGTTCCATAGGAAAAGACTATTATTTTTTGTGATAGTCTAAGGGCAATCTGTTTAGCTAAGGATCAAGTCCATCATGAGAAAACTAAGCATATTGACATCAAATACCACTTCATTCGTTTTGAGAAGAGGGTCAAAGTGTAACGACCCACCTCGTCGCTACGGTATTGCTAACTCCTAACCATGGTATTAATGCATTTTAATAAGAAGAACACCCCTTTAGTTTAATTATGAAAATGGTAGTATTTTTTTTTTCTTTCTACGTGAGCACATAATAATCATCATCATATAACAAATACGTGAATAAGGTTTACGTGAGGCATTTCAACTACATATACATACAAAACGTGGTTTAGTTTTGGGTACAATCAACCATGTCTAAAATGCATTAAGTATTTTACAAAGGAAACAATAAATTAAATGACGGGGGTGTAACAAGCAAAACAACGGGGTGTAACCATCAAAACAAGGGGTGTAACTTGCAAAACACAACTCCTGCCCGGGATCTAATCCATTGACATCCCGATCACTCGGCGGCTCCAACCAAAAAGATGGTCATCTTCTAAAGCACCTACCGCTGTCTGTCTGCTCACACAAATGCGATTCTCGATCATCACAGGTACCAAACCACACGGTACAACAAAGCAAAGGTGAGTTCATCATGTAAAACAACAGTAAACAGATAACATTAGTTAAGTAAGACAATTCAAATTTCACAATATCACATATCATCCAGGCATTTCATCACACAGCCAACATGGACAATCAATCCAAAAACATTCCACAAGTCAACTGGTAATGCCTAGCATGATGCATGCTCCTGCCATTCTCTCAACGTGCAATGTGGTACCATCACAGAAATAGTCCATCCTGTGGTCATGATGATGCAGTAGATTGTCAGAGTCACTTTGTCGTGCATTGGTCGCTCCCCCCAGTGGTGATTAGCCCCGGGTGTCAGAAGGAGTTGCTAACAGACGTGACCCTAGTACTCTGGAACCCTACAGCCAATCATCCTATTTCCATTGCGCAAATGTAGTATGTCACATGGGCACCATCAATGTATGGCCCCGCCCGGGACAAATCGGTCCTGGCTAGGATAATGCCATTCACCCCCCATGTATATACGCACTGCCCCAAACGAGGGCCCATCGATGCACTGAATGCGGTCCTTGCAAGGTTAACCACCCGGTCCCGGCATCTCACGTGTCTATACATAGAATATTACCACAGCACCATCAATGTGTGGCCCCGCCCAGGAACAATCAGTCTTGGCTAGGATAATGCCATACACCCCTGTGGGAATCTATGTATATCCACCCGCATTTGATAACCATGGGCACCATCAATGCATGACCCGGCCCGGGATCAACTCTGTCCTGGCTAGGATATTGCCATGCACCCCCCATGGTATCAATGCACATCATCATCTCACGAGCCAACCTTCCAAGGTTTCAACATTACCATATAGGTTCATACATACTCATCAATAGTATTTCATAAGCCAACCTTCAAGGTTCCAACATTAACATATAGATTCATTACACACACGTTAGTAGTACACAACATAGACTAGAGAACCGGTGTGAAGTATTAGGTGTCCGGGTTGGCACGCAGACATAATCACTATGATTAGGAGGTAAGAACTCGAACAAGGGCAGACAAGATCAGAAGAGGGCGGACAAGGTTGGACCTTGGACTTACAAAACACCAAGGACGAACGCAGCATTTTGTAATCGATTACATAAACGTTTCTAATCGATAAAAAAAAATAGACAGTACTATCCCGGCAGCTCCAAAGGAAGGAACGCGTTTAACCGATTTAAAGAAAGAACAAGCACATGAAGGGAACCTAGTATACCTAAAGAAAAGAAAGCAAGTTCAACAACTCGAGAGAAGGAACGAACCCGGGAAAGGAACCCTATCAATTCAAAAGAGGACACAAGCTCAATCGAGTAAGGGATCCCGGTGGCTCTTTTATCGAGAAGACATAAGCTCACCTGAGTTAGGGAACTTGATGGCTCTTATATCGAGAAAGCACGAGCTCATCTGAGTTAAGGAACCTTATGGCTCTTATACCGAGAAAGCACGAGCTCATTCGAGTTAGGGAACCTGATGACTCTTGTACAAAGAACTTTAGCTTATCAGCTCTAAAGGAGAAACTAACCAACCTCAGGTAAGGAATCTGGGATATCTAGAGAAAAGGAAGTGAGCTCAACAACTCTAAGGGAACAACCCCGGGTAAGGAACCCGGTATATTGATATCCGCCAACAAGGACTACTAAGAGTTACGTCCTGCATGTACTTATACATGCTACGTAAAGAGTTCAGCTCGGCATACCCAACCCGGTATCCGGCACCTCCACAAACACTACTAAAAAGTGTCTTGGGAGTTTTTAGCATCAAAAACTCCCCCACCAAAAATACCATCAAACTCTTCGTACCAGAACACCATCAAACATCAACACACAAGAACACCACCAAACATGAACATACCACATCCCATTCGTTAAAAGACAATTCTACTAAGAGAATAGCACACAACAGGGACATGCAATCATCTTCATAGTCGGACTCCTTGGTCCCCAACTATGGTATCTAAAGCTGTTATTAAACATGATAAACTTCCCTTACCTAACCAGGAGTTCTTCGTAGAGTTTAGCGGTGCTGAAACGCTAACTTCTGAAGCGTGAAAGTAAGAGTAAGCTCCATTCTTCATGAAGGGTCATCTAAGACTTCCGCCCCGGTCATGAGGTTCCTCTTGACGTAGGGTGTTTCGTGGCAGCTACTGTGGTCCTCGGGGTTAAAGGTGACATAGAAGGGTTGAAAAAGAAAGGTTTCTGGATGTGGGTAAGCTTATATATATTAAAAATCCAAAATGGTAAATACTTTATTTACGTATTTACCATTTCGGATTTTTAATATATATCATTCTTTTTGGGACTTAAAGAAAAGAAATTTCTTGGACATAACATGTTTCGGAAAGAATCAACAAATAGTGTTTTTGAAACTTGCTTTTGAATTGGATTAGAACACAACAAAATGATTTTTGGAAACTTTGAGAATGAAAAACAATGAATAGCTTTCCCATATACCAAATGAAGGTAGATGTTTTTGCATGGAATTGATAAAGAACAACTTTTGAAGCACTGATTTGATTTGAATATGGAAACAAACCTTAAGCTTTAGTGATTGTGTGCAACCACAAAATTTGCATTAAGTCTACTCACTGGTATGTTCTATAGTTGATTTTGCATGAATTTCTAATTGTCATAACATATAATGCATGGATATGATCGAGGCATTCTTTCTTTCTTGTACATTTTAAGCCACTGGCCAAAATGCTATCCCAATGTACACAGTTTTACCATATGCAAGCCCTTTGACCCAAACACTTGATATTTTGTTGGAACACTAATCTAGCATAAAAATTTCCTACCTTACTTTAGGTGTTGAGAGCAAAGGTGTTTTGTTGGGAACTTTTATCATTTGGTGGCTAATGTGATGTAAATACTTTGTGTGTTTAAATGTGATTATTCATGTAAATTAAATATTTTATAAAAAAAGAAAAGAAAGAAAAGAAAAAGAAAAAGAAGAAAAGAAAAAGAAAATCAAAACAAGTTCTTTGTGAATAAATAAATGTGTCAATTATGTACATTATGTTCTAAAATGTACATAGTTGTTGTAGAAAAAGAAATATTGATGACTTCGAAGAAAAAGGAAGAGAGAGGAAGCAATGATTCATTTGAGTTGTTAGTTTTTTTTTCATCTTTGCTCTCCTATTCTCAAGGTAATTTTGAATATTCAGAAAACCAAGATTTCTTTCAAGCCAGGTCCAACCCTAAAAGTCCTAATGATACATGATAATTATGTTGGATGTAGGGGGAGCTGCAAGAAGATCAAAGCAAGGCTGAAGCTATTGGCTTGATGTTTTAGCTTTTTACATGCCCAATCAATTTGAAGACATTTGTAATTTGTCTAAGTGGTTCAAGTACATGATCCTGTGATCCTTGCATTGCATTTTCATTCTCATTAACATGCATACATGTTTTCATTAAAGTGTTAAAGCTATTCAATGATTTTAAAAGAAACTAAGTTTTCATGGTTATGTTTTTGGAAAAATGAAATCTCACAGCTTTAATCGATTACACAATGTTTTTAATTGATTAAAAGCTTTGTCTTAAATCTAGAAAAGCCATGAAGAACATATTAATCGATTACTGGATTCTTGTAATCAATTACTTAGAACAAAATGAAAAGCATGCTTCATTGACTTAATCAATTACCATGACATCGTCATCGATTACTTTAGTTCATTATTAAATATGCACGACTGCTTTAATCGATTACCACAAACCGTAATCGATTACACAAGCTTATTTCATATTTGAGCTTCACTGCTTTAATCCATTACCGTTCTTATGTAATCGATTACCATAGCTTATTTTCAAATACTGAGTGACTGCTTTAATCGATTACATCGCGTATTAATCGATTATTTTATTCGTGAAAATTTTCCAGAAAGCTCGAGAAGGATTTAATTGATTATCTAGTGTATTAATCGATTAATGATAATAACATAATCGATTACACTAACGTTTTAATCGATTACATTATGTTAAATCAGTTTTCTATTTAAAGCTTTATGGGCCTGCACTTTAGAAGAAAGAATTACTTTCAAATATGTGAGTGACCCAAAGGTTTCTAAGCTTTCTAAAAGTTCAAGACACTGATTTTCTGAGTGAAACACATCTTGTGGGAGATAAAATGATTACTGATTTTTTTAGATATGATGTGTTAAAGATAAAGAGTTTTTCAAGAGAGTTGATTTTGATCATTGGCATCTATTCAACCTGGATTGATTGTTAACTTCGTTCAATCATTAAGGATCACAGGTTGTGTCTCTCTTGAATCTTCCTTTTAGAATTTTTTTTAGATTTTCTGAGTTTCAATATTCTGTTGTGAATATCAAATAGATTCTTTCAAGCTTTCTAGAGTAGTGTTCTCTAGGGATAAGGATTTGAGTACGATTCTCAGGATCTTTGTGATTTGTATTCTAATAGTGTTTTAGAATTTAGATTCTTTATCTAGGGTTGATAAAGATAATCACTTGTAATTGCTTGTAAAAGAATTCTTTTGATTTAGTGAAAACTCTGACCTAGTGTTGGTTAGAAGACACTAGATGTAGCCTCCATGTTTGTGAGGTGAACGAGTGTAAATTGTTGTGTTTTGTTCTAAATCCGAATATCTTTCATTGCTTGTATTTGGGTGATCAAATAATAAACAAGAAGTAATTTTGACATTACATGCAGTACAAGGTGTTTCTTGATTGAAAGGAAATTTCTGATTTTGATAAAGGTGATTGAGTGATACGATCCTCATTTTAATTCTGCAAATTATTTGAGAAAATTTTAAATATCAGTTTTAACCAATTCACCCCCCTCTTGGTTACTTTGAAGTGTGTTCATTGTGTTTTCAATTGGTATCAAGAACTGGTTCTTGAAAGATTTTAAAAAAAAATGAATACTACTCAAATAACTTTTAGAGAGGGAGCTTCTCTCAATCGTCCACCGATGTTTGAAGGAGAGCATTTTAGTGTTTGGAAAAATCGTATGCAGATCTTTATTCAATCAAATGACCCCGGTGCATGGAATGCTATTGAAAAAGGTTCTTTTGTCCTAATGAAAATTGTTGATAATAATTTGATTCCCAAAGAATGGGATGAAATGACAGATGCTGAAAAAAGAGTTGTGCAATATGATTTTAAAGCTAAAAACATGATTACATCTACTCTTTCTTCTCATGAATTCTTTAGAACTGTTAGGTGTAAAAGTGAAAAAGAAATGTGGGAGATGTTAGAGGTAACTCATGAAGGAACATATGAAGTAAGAAGATCAAGGAAGCATGCCTTGATTCATGAATATGAGATGTTCAAGATGAGCAATACTGAAAACATATCTCAGCTGCAAACAAGGTTCACTCACATTGTTAACCATTTTCTTGGTCTTGGAAAGACTTTTGATGCTTAAGAATTAAACATCAAAATACTAAAGTGTCTTACAAGATCATGGCAACCAAAAGTTACAGTAATCAAGGAATCCAAAGATTTGTCCAAGATGTTTATGGCTGCACTTTTTGGTAAGCTTCTTGAGTATGAACTTGAAATGTCACAACTAACCAATGCAGAAGATGCAGAAAAGAAACACAAGAGTATAGCCTTGAAAACTGCATCAACTCATGAGGAAAAGGAAGAAGATTCAAGTGAAGTAGATGAAGATGACAACATGAATCTAATTTTCAAAAAGTTCAGCAAATTCATGAGAAGAAACACGAACAGAAAGTTCACAAAGTTCAACAAGAAAAATGACAACAATAACAACAACAACACCTCTACCAACTTCACTTGCTTTGAGTGTGGTAAGCCTGGACACATTAAATCTGAATGTCCAATTTTTTTGAAGAAGCAACAAGGTGAGAGGAAGACAAAGAAAGAAGGAAAGTCAAAGAACGCATATATAGCATAAGAAGACAATGATTCAACAATCTCCGAATCAACAAGTGAGAATGAAGAAGCAAACATTTGTTTCACATCCACATTAAGTAATGATAAAGAATTCTCAAGTGCTGAATTGAGGTAAATTCTGAATATGATAATATTGTTGATGTTTTCCATGAGATGCATGAAGAGGCCCAAAAGCTTGCACTAACCAATAATAGGCTAAAAGGTAATCTCAAATGGCATGTTACCAAAATTGCTGAATTGCAATTTGAACTTTGTAATTTGAAAGAAGCAAATGAAAAACTAATTTCAAGTTACAATGCTAATGGATGTGTATGTGCCTTATCAATTTCAAATGTCAATAAATGCAATCTTTTACAAAAAGAATTTGATGATTAGAAAAAGAGTCAAGGTGAAAAATACATGCTTTTACTTTCAGAAAATTCTTACTTGGTTGATCTTTTGAAAATACTCTATAGAAGAAAATGTAGTTTGAATCAAATGCTTAGTGTTCAAAAGTATATGGGAGATACTTCTGGTTTGTGTTACAAATATGGATCAAAATCTTTTGGAAAAATACAGTTTGTACCACCAAAACAGAAATATCAAAGAGGCTTTTCAAAAACCAAGTATCATCATTTGACTCATTTTGGAAAAGCATCAAACACTATTATTTGCAATTATTGCATGAAGAAAGGCCATACATCTATTAGGTGCTATGCTAAGAGATACTATGTACCTAATGGTGAATGCATTTGGGTACTTAAGAGAAAAGAAAAGGAAACTAACCCCTATGGACCCAACCCACATTGGGTACCTTTCTTTGCTACTTAAATTGATTTTTGCAGGTGTGTCTAAGAACAAAATCAACATTATGGTATCTTGATAGTGGCTGCTCTATGCACATGATAGGTGACATGTCCATGCTCACAAACTTGACTCTCAAAGATGGAGGATATGTCACTTATGGTGATAATAATAGAGGAAAGATCATTGGAGAAGGTAATATAGGAGATAGCTTCAAAACAAAGATAAAGAATGTGTTGTATGTGGAAGGATTGAAGCACAACCTCCTAAGCATAAGCCAACTATGCGATAAAGGACTCACTGTCTCCTTCAATGACAATTGTTGTCTTATTAGTGATGGTAAAAGTGGTAAGGTTATCCATGTTGGTAAGAGAAAGGGTAACATTTATGTTTTATCCATTGAGCATGCATTCATTCATAACAATAGCTGCCTTGTTAGTAAAACTAATGAAACATGGTTATGGCATAGGAGAGCTAGTCATATAAATATGCATCATATGAACAAGCTTGTAAGAAAGGATTTGGTCTGATGTAACAGCTGAAACCATAACCATTAAGTTTTCTCAAATCCACCTTGCAATATAACTCAATCTTCAAGCAAACTTCAAGAACACACAAGCTTCCAGCACTCCTTGAAATTGGGGCTGTCTTAGAAGTTTAAATTGTAGAAAATGGAAGATGGAAGAAAGGATAGGGATGAAGGTGAAGACACCATGGAGAAGCTCTCCAATAAGTCTAGGAAGAATCACCACAATAGCATTGGGAAGCCATTGATAAGACTCAAGAAGTTCTTGAACAAGAACAAGAGAGAAACTCTCACAACAATTTTCAGAAATTGTATTAATGAACCAAAGTTAGTTACATTCAGTTTTTGGCACCTTAACTAAAATGTAATGAAAATACAAGTGAAATGAAGACTAAATGAAGCTTGAAGTGCAAGCTTTCCCTTAGTGACCTTTGACTTCCAAAACATGTGCAGTTGCAATCTCAGACTGGAATAATCAATTAATTCGCTCTTGTAATCGATTAAAACAGTCAAGGACTTAAATAATCGATTACACTAGCCATTTAATCGATTAAAGCATCAAGGCCTTGGTTCCTGTTTGCAACTGAAATGCTGTAATTGATTATAAGGCCAAAATAATCGATTAAAATAGCGACAACCTATTTACAAGTGTTTGATGAATTTCTTCTAACAAGTGCTGGAATTTATTGAATTAAATTGGATTTGAGACATCAAAATCCAGCTCTTTTCATCCTTGATTTGGTGTGCAACTTCATGCTTGCCCAAGTTAGCTTGAATATGGTCTTGAAGTGCTTGAGTCCTAGCTCTTGTCATTGGTCCTTTGAAGCTCACCAAAGGAAGTGCTTCAAGCTCTCCTTCTAGACCTTTGGTTTGTCTTGGACCTCTATCATCCCCTCCTTCTTGAGAGAAACTTGTCCTCAAGTTTGCCTCCTCACTTGTACCTACATCATACAAAGAAAGATCAC
>QARZ01040673.1:11176-36865 GCA_013407115.1 Glycine latifolia | reverse complement strand
TTCTGTGTAAATGTTCACTTTCTTCTTCAATCCTCTATTCGATTTTCGTGATTATGAATGTATTTAGGATTGAAAACGAATTAAGTTATGGATTCATTTCCTAATTTCAAATTTTAATCACAGATTATTTGGATGATATTTCAATTAGGTTTGTGGTTTCAATTAATTTAGGGGTTAATTTGATTGAACTGCTTCTAATGAAATTGAATGAACTTTCATAACAAAATCATTATCTGAGAACTATGATAATTCGTATTGCTTGGTTTGGTGAATTGGATTGATGCTTTTTAATCTGTTTTAGAATACCTTTTATCAATTCTATTTTGTTACATTTTTCTGCAATTTTTATTCATGCATGCAAACTATTTGATAAAGATCCCCTTATTATTTACTAGTGAATTGAAGTTGGAACCACATTGATTGTGTCTTTGAATCGACCTAGGTTAATCTTGTTCTACAGAATTAGCATAGTTTAATTGTTTTGAAGCGATACGACATCGATTATCAGTAACTTCCATGGGCTTGTTATATTGTAGATGATTACTCAAGATACACATGGACTTTATTCATAAGATCCAAGAGTGATGCATTCACAACATTTAGAAAGTTAGCCAAGATAATTCAAAATGAAAAAGCATGCAATATTGTTTCAATTAGAAGCGATCATGGTAGAGAATTCCAAAATAAAGATTTTGAAAATTTTTGTGAAGAATTTGGAATTAATCATAATTTTTCAACTCCAAGAACACCTCGACAAAATGGTGTTGTGGAGAGGAAAAATAGATCTCTTGAGGAAGGTGCAAGAACACTTCTAAATGAAACAAACTTGCCTAAACATTTTTGGGCTAATGCTGTAAGTACAGTTTGTTATACTTTGAATAGGATTCTCATAAGGCCTATTTTGAAGAAAACCCCTTATGAACTATACAAAGGAAGGAAACCAAATATATCTCATTTTAGAGCATTTAGCTGCAAGTGTTTTGTATTAAACAATGGTAAAGATTCTCTTGGAAAATTTGATTCTAAAGTTGATGAAGCAATTTTTCTTGGTTACTCTTTGCAAAGTAAAGCTTATAGGATCTTTAATAAAAAACATTGTGTGTTGAGGAATCTGTCCATGTCATATATGATGAGTCTAACCCCTCTAAAGAGGATTTGAGTGTGATATTGATGCAGGACCAATGGAAGAATTTCTGCAACTTAATGATCTAAATGAAAAAGAAAAAGCTGAACCAAATGATGAATTAAACAGTCAACTCCTTTACAAAAGCACGGGGATTGAAGAACAACTAAAGATCTTTCACTTGACAATATAATAGGGGAAGTATCAAGGGAGTTTCTACTAGATCCTCTTTAAGAAATCTTTGTTGTACTATGGCTTTTGTTTCACAGATTGAACCAAAAAGCATTGACCAAGCTTTGCTTGATGAACATTGGATGATGAGTTGAATCAATTTAAAAGAAATGAAGTTTAGGAATGAGTTCCTAGACCCTCTACTCATAAACCTATTGGCACAAAATGGGTTTTTCGAAACAAGCTAGATGAAAGTGGCATCATAGTAAGGAACAAGGCTAGATTGGTTGCTAAAGGATACAACCAAGAGGAAGGCATAGACTATGATGAAACCTATGCTCTAGTTGCTAGGTTAGAAGCCATTAGGTTGTTGCTTGCATATGCATGTTTGATGAACTTTAAATTGTTTCAAATGGATGTTAAAAGTGAATTTTTAAATGGCTACATTGAGGAAGAAATATATGTAGACCAACCTCCTAGATTTATTGATTACAAGCATCCTAACCATGTTTTCAAATTAAGAAAAGCATTACATGGTTTGAAACAAGCTCCAAGGTCTTGGTATGAGAGATTGAGCAAATTTCTGCATGAACAATCCTTCATAAGAGGACAAGTTGACAAAACCTTGTTCATCAAGAAAATAGATAATGATATTTTGTTGTTCAAATCTATGTAGATGATATTATATTTGGTTCATCTAATCAATCTATGTGCAGAGAATTTTCTATCTCAATGCAGAATGAGTTTGAGATGTCAATGATGGGGGAGCTCACATTCTTTCTAGGACTACAAGTCAAGCATTTGAAGAATGGAACTTTCCTCAGTCAAGCCAAGTACTATTTGGAAATGATCAAGAAGTTTGAAATGGATAATAGCAAGGATGTTGCAACTCCAATGGCAACATCAACCTATCTTGATTCAGATGACAAATGAAAAAGTGTTGATGAGTCTAAATATACAGGAATGATTGGATTTTTGTTATACTTAACTGCAAGTAGACCTGACATTATGTTAAGTGTATGCTTGTGTGCTAGATACCAAGCAAATCCCAAAGAGTCTCATCTAACTACAGTCAAAAGGATCCTCAAATATCTCAAGTCTACACCAAGAGTAGGACTATGGTATCCAAAAGGTGCATCTCTGAACTTAATTGGATATTGTGATTCTGACTTTGTAGGTTGCAAATTGGATAGAAAGAGTACTAGTGGTACATGCCACTTGCTAGGAAGCTCACTCATCTCTTGGCACTGCAAGAAGTAATCCTATGTTGCCTTGTCAACTACTGAAGCGGAGTATATTTCAGCTGGAAGCTGTTGTGCACAAAGTCTTTGGCTAAGACTGTTAGTATATGGATGTCCTAGAGACAATCTTATCATTAGATTAGGACGTACATGTACTTTTCATATTGTCATGAATAAATTATAAGCGCTCTTTATCTTGTTTCATATTCTGTCTCGATATCATTATTAATATATGAGTAACTGGATAAAACCCTTGGAATAGAATATGTATCTCTTGAGTATCAGTGATGGGATCACAATCATGAGAATTCAAGGATACCAGATGTCTACTCCTAAATTTTAAGTTCCTAGTCTAGAGACACTGAGAATGGGGATCAGTGATTTTGGGTAAGACTAGAACGGCTTAACTACTTGTATGCAGATACAAGGTAAAGACCTCATGAGCTACAGACATGGAGATGTCTTAGCTAAAGTCGTGGGTGGACCTATAAAGGTATAGCTCGCACTGAATGGACCCACAAAGAGACTCTATGAGGAAATCTCACAGATAGTATCATTAGAGTAGTCTCTTATTATTTGGGTGTGTCTTTCCTTATACTAGAAGTTTTCACCTAGACTGTGTTCTAGAAGACATGCTTTGATTGTATACCTCGTCTGCCTGAAACATGGAGACACATAGGTATACCTTTGGGCATGTCCTGAAAGAACACGAGTCTAGGGTGACTAGCTGAAGGAATTCGTCAAATCTCTGTGAGAGATTAGGTTATCTGTAAAACGGAGAAATCGGGATGACATTTATGGGACTCGGGAATCTATACATAGTAAAAGAAATCATGAGATGATTTGCCTTTAGAATCAATAAAATTGGAGACTCCCTATTTCGTATTAAAGCTTACCCTAGACCGCAAGGGCTGATACGTTTCCTTACCCTAGGTTTTATGGGAAGGTAACCAAGACGAAAGGAAATACATACGGAAACCAAATAGATTTAATAGGATGATCTTGTCATTTACCTAACTAGTCCTGGGGCAACAAAGCATTGCTAGTGCTCTGTGTTGTCATTAAATGAGTAGTGGCCTTGTTGGGCCCAAATTCATTTATGTCAGTAGCTATGTTGGGCCTAATGGGTCACACACTAACACTTTATTGTCATGACATTATATCATTAAAGGTTTTGGGCCTAATAATGGTTGTTGGCCCAAGAAAGAGTTTGGATACTTATCTTAAAGAGAGAGGGGCGCATGAATGGAGTTAATGGGCTTGGATAGTCCAAGACATTATTAATTAATTTAAATAGTTAAATTAATTATCTAATATTTAAATTTGATAATTTAAATATTTGAATTTAAATATGAATTAACTATAGTAGTTAGTTTCATATCAAAAGGAGAAGATAAGAGCTAGATTTGAATTTGAATTCAACTAGAATCTTATCATGATCATGTCCTAGATTTTAGGAAGAATTTTGAGAGCTGATTATGGGCTTATACACGGCTGATATATGATTATCTTTTGGCAAAATTAAATCCCAAGTAATTGACTTGGTCTTAGAAAGATAAGATAGGAAGTTGTTGGAAATTTTGAAGTGCAACAACTCTATCTTATCTTCACGTGTGGGATGCTTCATGATCAGATTTTTTGGTTAAAAATCTGACTCAAACTCTTCTATAAAGTGTGCTATTGTGATCATAGTTCTCTAATAATTTGAGAGGAAAAACCCTAATCTACTTTCCTCTATTTTCACGTGCCCCTTTGTGTGAGTGTTGGCTGAAAATTCAGCCACCAATATCATCTATTGGTGAGCCTCTTAGATAAGTAAAAACACTTTAAAACATAACCTTCTTCCTCTCCATTGATGTGCCTAGCCTGCCTCCTTTGGTGTTTGTTGGTAGCCTTCAAGAAGTGTTCTTGAGTCTTGACAAGAAGTGGTGTGGATCAACATTAGAGGGCTTGTATCTTCAAGCTTATCCTTGATCATCAAATTTCGAATATAAACAAGGTAAAATCTATGTCCTAAAGAATGATTCTTGTGTGGTATGTATGTTTCCGCTTTAAAAATTTTGTTTTTCTCACATGCCTTCAGGCTTCAAGGCCCTTTTCTTTCAAAGACAACAACTACTAGATTTTGGTGTTGAGCTAATGGAGATTCCCCTGCTTTGTGACAATACAAGTGCCATCAACATATCCAAGAATCCAATTATGCATTCTAGGACCAAACATATTGAGATAAGACATCATTTTCTCAGAGATCATGTCGAAAAAGGTAACTGTACAATTGAATTTGTAGATACTCTAAATCAATTGGCTGACATATTTACAAAACCTTTAGCAAGAGATAGGTTTTATGCAATTAGAAATATGCTAGGAATACTTGATGAATCCAACATAAGTTAGCATGTGTTCTTGGTTGCACTTCTAATTAATTGACTCACTAAATAACTAACCAAGTTACAATGCATTTGAAATTGAATCTCTGCTGGATAATCATTGTATACTCTGCATAATTCACTGTTATAATCGATTACACTGTGGATTAATCGATTATTTGATGTTTGAAAGCTGTTGAAAAACATTCTAAAGCTTAGGTAATCGATTACTTCAACGAAATAATCGATTACAACTTGACAAAAGTGAATCCAAAATTCTATAACTCACTGGAATAATTGATTAGGTCAATGAAATAATCGATTACACATGACACGAATGCTTCTCTGAAATCCAAAACTCACTAGATTAATCGATTACAACATATGGTAATCGATTACTGCGTGTTAATTCTGTTTTGCAACCTCACTGGTTTAATCGATTACTTATCTATTTAATTGATTACACCATTGAACATAGTTTTTTTCTTCTTAAGAATTAATCGATTACGAGCTTATGTAATCGATTATCCATGGCATTACTGTAAAATTTGCAAGTTTTATTGGAAATCTAAACTGCCCAACTACCACCAAATTCGAATTTTGAAACTTCTGCAGAGCTTTTATGGTTATGGGTATATTTGAAATTGCGGTTACACTTTCAAATTTCAAAACTTGGAGCCCAAAATCTCTATAAATACAGCCTTACTTGAAGAAAGAAATCACACCATTCTCTTCTTCTACCTTAAGCCAGATTGTGCTTTCTTTTTCTCTCTTCTGAGTCTAGAAACCTTGCCCATTTAATTTCTATTCTTGAATTCACTATGTCTGCCCCTAATAGATCAATAACTTCTAAGAGGAAGAGTGTTGGATCCTCTAACCCTGCTATCAATAGGTTAGATCATTGGTTCTCTAGTGAGACTGAGAAAATGAACTACTTACAATTCAATGCCATAAAACTCGTATGCCCACCCAAATATCTTTGACCTTGCATGGTTTATTAAGGAAGGTTTTCAGTTCCCTCCTATGATTGAAGCCCAGGGATTAAAGAAATTTGTTGAGTTGAAGGGTATCTTTTACTCTGAATTAGTAAAGGTGCTCTACACCTGTGCTAAAGCTACTATGGATGACACCATCCTATCTCAAGTTAATGAGGTGGCCATGGAAATCACTCCTGAAGTTTGGCAAGAAGTGGCTAGTATTTCCTTTAAGGTGAAAGGAAATTTGAGGAAGAAGCTGAGGGCTACAATAGGGTGGATACCTATAGAGGGATGCTTCTTGATCCTCAAATGAGGCTGAAGCTAAGGCTTAGCACTGGCCCTATGACTTGTGAAGATAGACTTCTTCATTACATAATCACTTATGTCTTCACACCTAGATCAACCAATCATGCCCAAGCAACAGACGATGACATTCAGCTTGTCTATGGAATGAAGAACAACATACAGATGAACTGGATCCTCATCATTGAGGAAACTATGATGAAAGCTAAGAGATTGATCAATTATGAATTTCCTTATGCTGTTCTGGTATCCAGATTCATTGATTATTTCAAAAATGATGTCTCTAATGAGATTGTTGACAGCATTACCACCAGCACTAGTCTCATTAAAGAAAAGCATCTAAACAAGCTTGGAATGCGAAAGACTCCTTATGGATGGCAGATGGCTAGTCAACAAATTCCTCCTGCTGATGCTGAAGAAGGAGATGATGAAGAAGAAGAAGCTGAAGGCCCTTCACAACCATCTTACAACCCTTTTAAATCTCTCATGATTCAAAAGATGGATGCATTATTGTCTCTTCTCCATGAGCACAGGGCTGAGACTAATTCATCTTTGGAATAGATGAAGTCTAGGCTAGAAAACATAGAAGCTAGGATTGTTCTTGATGAGTTTGATAAACTCAGTTAGGTTAATTATGTTTTCTTTCCAGTTTCTATTTCTGTTATGCTTTGGTTTATGTTTTCATTTCCTAAGTTTAAGTTCTCTTTGATTAATGTATTGCATTTTCTATTTTAATAAATACAAGTTCAGTTCTCTCTTTTCTATATTCTCCATGTTTTTACTATGAACATTGTTAGTTTTGTTTTGTCTTTGATAAGCCAAATATAGGGAGAAATAATTGTAGGGGAAGAAATAATTGTGCTCTGCTTTGCTCTATTTTTATGCTCTGAATCTTATGTAAAAACTACCTAAGTCAGGGGAAGCAAATTTAAGGAATGACTTATGTTTATGCAAACATTATACTTGACACTTGCACTTGGCAAAAAGGCTGATTTGATTTCAGGATATCAAGTATAAATCTCCTATCATTCATCCCTCAAAAGCAATTAAAAGCTAAACAAATGGAGAATTGATATTTGGCATGTTCAAAGCCAAAAAAAAAGGGCAGATTGTTGGATGTAGGGGGAGCTACAAGAAGATCAAAGTAAGGCTGAAGCTATTGGCTTGATGTTTTAGCTTTTTACATGCCCAATCAATTTGAAGGCATTTGTAATTTGTCTAAGTGGTTCAAGTACATGACCTTGTGATCCTTGCATTGCATTTTCATTCTCATTAACATGCATACATGTTTTCATTGAAGAATTAAAGCTATTCAATGATTTTAAAAGAAACTAAGTTGTCATGGTTATGTTTTTGGAAAAATGAAATCTCACTACTTTAATCGATTACACAATGTTTTTAATCGATTAAAAGCTTTGTCTTAAATCTAGAAAAGGCATGAAGAACATATTAATCGATTACTGGATTCTTGTAATCAATTACTTAGAACAAAATGAAAAGCATGCCTCACTGACTTAATCGATTACCATGACATCGTAATCGATTACTTTAGTTCATTATTAAATATGCATGACTGCTTTAATCGATTACCACAAACTCTAATCGATTACACAAGCTTATTTCATATTTGAGCTTCACTGCTTTAATCGATTACCGTTCTTATGTAATCAATTACCACAACTTATTTTCAAATACTGAGTGACTGCTTTAATCAATTACATCACGTATTAATCGATTATTTTGTTCGTGAAAATTTTCCAAAAAGCTCAAGAATGATTTAATTTATTATCTGGTGTATTAATCGATTAATGATGATAAAATAATCGATTACACTAATGTTTTAATTGATTACATTCTATTAAATCAGTTTTCTATTTAAAGGTTTATGGGTCTGCACTTTAGACGAAATGAATTACTTTCAAATCTGTGAGTGACCTAAAGGTTTCTAAGCTTTCTAAAGTTCAAGACACTGATTTTCTGAGTGAAACACATCTTGTGAGAGATCAAATGATTACTCATTTTTTTAGATATGATGTGTTAAAGATAAAGAGTTTTTCAAGAGAGTTGATTTTGATCACTGGCATTTATTCAACCTGGATTGATTGGTAACTTCGTTCATTCATTCATTCAATCATTAAGGATCACAAGTTGTGTCTCTCTTGAATCTTTCTTTTAGAATTTCTTTTAGATTTTCTAAGTTTTAATATTCTGTTGTGAATATCAAATAGATTCTTTCAAGCTTTCTAGAGTAGTGTTCTCTAGGGATAAGGATCTGAGTAGGGTTCTCAGGATCTTTGTGATTTGTATTCTAAGGGACCTGATGGACCGGCTAAACCTGTACATAAGCTGGAACCTAATGAAGATCCCCTGTACCAGATCTCATTGACCATCCCCGATCTTTTCCTCAAACCCCTGCAGGTGTCGTGGGATACTACTTTGTTCAGGTTGTATAATAACGACTTCCTGTTGTACATAAAGCATGAGGATATTTCTGAAATAATCCATGGTGGTCAATGTCTGAACATCTTCGTTTTACAACTGTGGATTATGTAAGTCACTTTCAATTGGCTACCGTTACATAACTAAGTGTTTTATATTCATGCATAATTGACTTTATTTTCAAAACAATAGGCAAATGAATGACTTATGTCTACAATCAGATCATGCCTCTCTATATGGATTCATTAAGCCACAGTCCATATAGAGATCTGGGCAATCACAATTTGAATCTGAAGACTATATCAAGAAATGGATGTAGAGTTCACAGAAAGATGTCTATGTTGTAATGTACTTGAATGGGTAAGTAAAACTGTACAAATGAATTTAAATAATATATGCACAATAAGCCTGATAACTATTGAATTTACTACTTGAAATGAATTATTAACATGTAGGTTGTAATTTGTAAGGCATTTACTTTATTATTTCTAACACATGATATGTTAATTGTACAATATGCATGCTGATGGAGTGCCTTTAGTTAAATATTTTTCTATCATTCTTAGCTTATTTGACTTCTCTTGGACTTTTATTTTTCCATTCTAATTCAGTTTTTGTCTTAGGCAAGTTAGTGGGCTTAATTGCTAATTGTTGTGAATTTTTGGATTTTATGCTCACTTGACGTATCTGCCTTGTACAGGACCTATAGAGCTCTACAGAACTCCGAATTGAGTGTTCTTGTAGTCCTTGGAAAGATAACAAAAAGATCTACAAGTTTGCCAGAAATAAGCCGAGGTCAATTCTGCCATTTGGAGGATCATCTTAGGCTTTGAAATCAGAACCACTGCACTTGTATTTTGGGCTGCGAGTTGGACTTTTATTGGTGTAAATAACATAAATAATTAGAATTGATGGGTTGTTAATGGCCCATTCTTTTCTTCAGACTTAGTCATTATATATTAGTGACATTAGGAGGAATTAATACATTACATTTCATTTTGCAAAAAAAAAAAAAATAGTTTTATATTTCTCTTTTTAAGTTTTTAGAATCAAAACTCTTTCTCTTATTTTCTCTCAACTGTTCTTCATTGTTCTTCATTTTCGTTTTCCCTTCTTCCATTTTCGTGCACTAATTTCATGGGGCTTTCATTGATGATGATCATGGAAGGCTAAATAATCAATCAATCCAAGGATCCAACCCAAGCAAGAGAAGAATTTGAGTTCTGGTTTGGTATTTCGAATTCTGTGTGAATGTTCACTTTCTTCTTCAATTGCTATTCTGTTTTCATGATTATGAATGCGTTTAGGATTGAAAGTGGATTAGGTTATGGATTCATTTCCTAATTTCAAATATAAATCACAGATTAATTGGATGATATTTCAATTAGGGTTGTGGTTTCAATTAATTTAGGGGTTAATTCGATTGAACTGCTTCTAATGAAATTGAATGAACTTTCACAATAGGATAAATTTCTGAGAATGATGATGATTTAAATAGCTTGGTTTGGTGAATTGGATTGATGCTCTTTAATCTGTTTTACATTACTTGTTATCAATTCTGTTAGTTTCTGCATTGATCTTTAATCGTAGTTTGTGTTTTTGCAATTTTTACTTCGCATCTGCAAACTGTTCGACAAAAATCCACTTTACTGTTAGTAGTGAATTGAAGATAGAACCATATTGATAGTGTCTTTGAGTCTACCTAGGTTAATCCTGTGCTACAGAATTAGCATAGTTTAATAGTTTTGAAGCGACACAACAAACACTTATCAAAACTGGCGCCATTGCCGGGGACACAGTTCATTGTGTACTAGCTTTAATTCACTACAATTAGTTCATAGTAGTAGTAATATATATAAATAAAAAAAGTTACATTCATTGCATATTTACATTTTGCTGCACAACCGCACTTTGTTACATAATTGCATGATTGTTCTTGTTCATTATGAAGTGTGGATGATGTAGTTTCATGTGTGCTGTAAAAAAAAATAGAGAAAAACAGGGGAAAAACAGAGTAGTAGTAGGGAGAGAATTAGTGTAGTGTAGTTGTTTTTGTAATACCATTTTGCTGTCCAAAATTTTTCAGACCTGTGCAGTTTTGCTTTGCGATTTGTTTTCCAAATTTTATCCCCCATTTTAAACAAAAGCAACCCCTTTAAGGGTTGGGTCTGGGTTAAAATTGGCAAATTCGGGCTCTAAGTAGGAGTTGTGGACCAATTTTTACAATTGTCGCATGGGCATTCTGTTAATTTCACAGCCAACAATCTAAGATGGGCTGAAATTTTACCAAAATGTGTGAAAAATTAATACATCAAGGTGAACCTATTATGGAGTAACATGTTCATCAGGGGTCCAAATCGCGGAATTCCTTCATTTAGGCCATTTTTGAGGCGATTTTCTATTTTCATGATTTTTAAAAATCACCAAAAAAATAACAAAAAAACAATCCTGATTTTTAGACATTCACTGTTATTTTTCTAGATTTTGAAAAAAATTTTAAGGCAGTTTTCCAATTTCTATTTCATTATTATAGTGAGTAGTGTCCTGGTAGTGTAGCTGTCTGACATTTCCGTGTTGTCTGTGTTTATTGTTCCTTATGAGCTGAATTGTGTATGACTAGGTGCACATCAAGTGAATTATATGCATATGATCCTGAGATAGATAGGACATTTCACAGATTAAACAGACATAATATTAGTTTAGATGACTTTGATAGTGTAGTTTTGGACAATAGCATAGTGTCTTCTGACTTTGATTCTGAATTTACTTCTAATCCTTCTACTTCTGAACATCTTGATACAATGGCTGATAACAACCTAACTCTTAAGGAATTGGCTACACCTGATGTTGTTTACCAACCTTGGTGTATTCAATATCCTGAGACTGAGGTCAGTTATGAGCTAAAATATGGACTGATCCATTTGCTTCCAAAAGGTTCATGGTCTTGCAGGTGAAGATCCACACAAGCATTTTAAGGAGTTTCATGTAGTGTGTTTCACCATGCGACCACATGACATTCATGAAGATTATGTCAAGATGAAGGCATTTCCTTTTTCACTGGATGGTGTGCCCAAGGACTGGTTGTACCTTTAACCATATCCTATCAACACTTGGATAGATATGAAGAGAAGATTTTTGGAGAAATTTTTTCTAGCATCCAGAACAACATCCATCCGAAAGGAGATTTGTCGTATAAGACAACTAGCTGGGGAGACATTGTATGAGTACTGGGAGAGATTCAACAAGCTGTGTGCTACATGCCCTGACCATCAAATCAGTGAGCAATTATTAATTCAGTATTTTTATGAAGGTTTGATGTTGATGGACAGGAGTATGATAGATGCAGTTATGGAGGCGCTTTGATGGACAAGACCCCTCTTGTTGCAAGGAAGTTAATTACTAACATGGCAACCAATTATCAACAATTTGGTACTAGAGGTATGGTCCTAGTCCACCACAACAGCAGCAGCCTTTCAGGCCTCCACAGCAGCACTTCAAGCCTGCCACCACCAAATACCAACCTCCCCCATTCAAACAACAGCCACAGTTCTAGCAACCTGCACCTACACCTCTACAACCTGTGCAGACCAGTTCTGGACCTTATTTGGAGGACTTGATGAAGAAAATGGCCACCACCAACCTTCAGTTTCAACAGAATGTCAATGCCACCATCCAAGTCCTCCAGACTCAGATTGAACAGTTAGCTACAACTGTCAACCAGATGCAGCAGCAAGGTTCTGGCAACATTCCAGCACAACCAGTGATTAATCCAAAGAATGTGAATGCCATTACCTTGAGGAGTGGCAAGGAGCTTTCAGATTCAACAGTTGTTGGTGCTAAATCAGATTCTACACCAAAGCATACACCTCTAAGTCCTCTACCTTTTCCTTCTAGATCCATTTCTGCAAAGAAAGTGGAATTTGATTCTGATTTGCTTGATATTTTCAGGAGGTTGAAGTCAACATTCCCCTATTGGATGCCATCAAACAGATTCCGAAGTTTTTGAAGGATTTATGCACTCATAAGAAGAAGCTGAAGGGAGATGAGCAAGTGAAGATGGACAGGAATGTATCTGCATTCATATAGGGCAAGACTGTTGATTCCATGCCACTATCCACCTTGCCACATAAGTGCAAGGATTCTGGCACTTTCACTGTTCCATACACCATTGGAGATATTACTTTTGCAGATGCCATGTGTGATCTTGGAGCCTCCATTAATGTCATGCCCACATCAGTTTACAAATCACTACACCTTGGTGAGTTGAAACCCACTAGTGTTGTCATTCACTTGGCCAACAGGACTGTTGCGCTTCCACTTGGACTTATTGAAGATGTGTTGGTACGAGCTAATAATTTGATTTTCCCTATGGATTTTTATATTTTGGACATGGAGAATGAGTCTTCTAGCCATGGTTCCACATTAATCTTAGGAAAACCATTCTTGATGATAGTTAGGACTAAAATTGATGTGCATGTAGGAACTCTTTCTATGGAGTTTGGTGATGACATTGTCCAGTTTAACATTTTTGAGGTCATGAGACATCCTGTAGAGGAGCATTCTGTTTTTCTTCTTGATATCATTGATGTTGTAGTAGATAGTGTAGATATTTATGATTTACTTTCTAATTTTTCTGATTCTGCTGTTGCATGTAGTATTTGTGCGGAGATTTTCTCTGCATTTCACTCTGATTGTGTTGTAGGTACAGATACAGGTTCTGAACCTACTATTCCACTTCCCTCAGCCCCCAGTCTTTCCTTGCCTTTCACCATTCAACCACCTTCCTTGGAGCTGAAGTCACTACCTGAGCACCTCAAATATGCATATTTAGATGATGCTCAGAAGCTTCCAGTCATCATATCTAGTAGTCTGTCACTTGAGCATGAAGAGAAGTTGTTGCATGTTTTGAGAGGCCACAAAAAGGCCATTGGATGAACCCTTGCTAACCTTCTTGGCATTAATCATTCTACATGTATGCATCAAATACTTTTGGAGGATGATTCTAGGCCGGTGAGGCAGCCACAGAGGAGGCTAAATCCCACTATTCTGGATGTGGTGAAGAAGGAAGTGACAAAGCTACTAGCTGCAGGGATCATCTATCCCATCTCAGATAACACTTAGGTTTCACCTGTCTAAGTGGTTCCTAAAAAGTCGGGTCTCACAGTTGTGAAGAATCAAGATAATGAGCTGATTCCGACTAGAGTGGCCAACAGTTGGCGAGTTTGCATTGAATACAGGAGACTCAACCAGGCCACTCGCAAGGACCATTTTCCTCCTCCCTTCATTAATCAAGTTTTAGAGAGGTTGGCAGGTAAATCACATTATTGCTTTCTTGATGGTTTTTCTGGTTACATGCAGATTCATATTGCACCAGAGAATCAACCCAAGACCACATTCACCTGTCCATTTGGCACATTTGCTTACACCCGGATGCCTTTTGCTCTATGCAACGCACCTGACACCTTCCAAAGGTGCATGGTAAGCATCTTTTCTGATTTATTAGAGAGTTGCATGGAGGTGTTTATTGATTATTTCACTGTTTATGGTTCCTCTTTTGATACATGTTTGGATAGTCTCTCTAGAGTGCTTGACCGATGTATTAAGACTAACCTTGTTCTTAACTTTGAGAAATTCCATTTTATGGTGCATGAGGGTATAGTCTTAGGGAATTTGGTCTCTAGTAGAGGTCTTGAGGTCGATAAGTCCAAGATTGATATGATTACTTATTTGCCTTACCCCGCTTCTTTCCCTTTTCTTGGACATGCAGGTTTTTATAGGAGATTCATTCAGGATTTCAGTAAGATTGCATTTCCATTATCCAAGCTTCTCCAAAAGGACGTAGACTTTACATTTGACCAGCCTTGCAAAGAGGCATTTGAGGGATTGAGGAAGAAGCTGGCTACCTCTCCCATCATGCAGCCACCAGATTGGGAGCTTCCCTTTGAGCTGATGTGTGATGCCTCTAATTATGCACTTGGGGCTGTGTTGTCACAGAGAGTTGGTAAACTCTCTCATGTCATTGCTTATGCTTCACGCACTTTAGATGCAGCCCAAGTTAACTACACCACCACTGAGAAGGAGCTTTTAGCTATTGTTTTTGCTTTAGATAATTTTAGATCTTATTTGCTTTGTTCCCATATCACTGTCTTTATTGACCATGCAGCTTTGAAGTACCTGTTGAAGAAGTCTGATGCTAAACCTAGATTGATCAGGTGGATGCATCTTCTTCAGGAGTTTGACCTCGAGATTAAGAGCAGAAGTGGTGCAGAAAGCTTGGTTGCTGATCACTTGAGCGGGATTGAAGGACCTCTTAAGTCTTTTCCCATTCGTGATAATTTCCCTGATGAGCATTTGATGCATTTGCATTCATCACATGTCACACCTTGGTTTAATGACATTGTTAATTTCATTGTTGCATCTGTTGTTCCACCTCATGCATCTAGGTCCCAAATATATAAACTTAAGAGTGATGCTAAATATTATGTTTGGGATGATCCTTATTTGTGGGGATTTGGTAGTGACCAAGTGATTCGAAGGTGTGTGCCTAATCATGAGATTTAGTCTATTCTTCAGTTTTGTCATGGCACACCTAACAAAGGTCATTTTGGTCCTTAGAGAACCGCTAGGAGGGTATTGGACTGTGAGTTCTTTTGGCCCACCCTGTTTAGAGATGCTCATCACTTTACCACCACTTGTGAGCAGTGTCAAAGAGCAGGAGGAACCATTACACATAGACATGAGATGCCTCAGCAACCCATTATTTTTTGTGAGATTTTTTATGTCTGGGGTATTGATTTTATGGGTCCATTTCTTGTTTCTCATGGTTTTTCATATATTTTGCTTGCTGTTGATTATGTTTCTAGGTGGGTTGAGGCTAAGGCCACCAGAACTAATGATTCTAAAGTTGTTGTGGATTTTGTGAGATCCAAAATTTTCTGCAGGTTTGGTGTGCCTAGAACCATTATCAATGACCAGGGGAGCCATTTCTATAACTGGTCATTGGCATCCTTGCTTCAGAAGTATGGGGTTGTGCATAGAGTTTCTACAACTTATCATCCCAAAACTAATGGGCAAGCAGAGGTTTTTAATAGAGAGATCAAGCAAGTGTTATAGAAGGTGGTGCAACCAAACAGGAAGGATTGGAGCAAGCTACTTGAGGATGCTTTATGGGCTCACAGGACCGCTTACGGGACACGTTTGGGGATGTCTCCCTATAGGGTGATTTTTGGTAAGGCATGCCACCTACCGGTGGAGATTGAGCACCGTGCTTATTGGGCGGTGAAGAGTTGTAACATGGCATTTGATGAAGTGGGTATGGAAAGGAAGATTCAGTTGCAAGAACTTGAAGAGATCCGCTTAGAAGCCTATGAGAATTCCAAGATTTACAAAGAGAGAGTGAAGAGATTTCATGACTCTAGGATTCTTAGAAAGGAGTTCCATAGTGGCCAAAAAGTGCTTTTGTTTAATTCTTGCCTTAAGCTTATTTCCGATAAACTTCAATCTATATGGGATTGACCTTTTGTTATTACTAATGTTTTTCCCCATGGTGCAGTTGAGATTAAAAATGAAGTTACCGACAAGTCTTAAAGGTCAATGGTCACCAACTCAAAGTATTTCATGAGAGTCCTCAAGTGGAGGAGGAGCTTGTGGTGGACATCTCTTTGGTCTTGCCAATTTTGTGTGATGAACATCTTGAATGACATTTTGGGAGTTTCCTTTTCCTTTCTTTTATTTGTTGTCTCTTTGTTTTCATTTCTTTGCATGCTTACATTGAGGACAATGTGCATTTCAAGTGGGGGGGTGAAGGATTCCAAAATCTGTTTTCTGGTTATTGTCTGTTTTCAGCTTACGTTTCTGTTTATACATTCTGTTTTCTGTTTATCTGTCTACTTTAGTTTTTGAGTCTGTATGTTTCTGTTTTCTGTCTGTTTATATTGTTGTTTCTGTTTTGTTGCTGTTTTTATTGAATTTAGGCACTTTTTCATGTTTTTCATAGGATTTCTAACTTGCATAAATTGTGCGAAATGTTAAAAATTTGGTTGGATTGAGAGGTTTCATGCTTGATGTGAATCATTGTTGCAATTGTTGAAGTGATAAATAGGTTTGAGAAATAGAATTTAAGATGAATCATGTGTGATAGAATTATGCCTTGTGAGTTTTTGAGCCTTTGTGGATATGTTCTTTCATGTGTGAATTTACCCTTGTGCTAGATTACTTTATGTTTTGCCTTACTTCTTTTGACATTCCTTGTTGCAGATGCTTTGATTGAGATAATTTAGACCTTCTTTCTTTTAGCCACTAGCCAAATAAACCTATCCTTGTGTTGATATCCATTGTCACCCCTTTTTGAGCCTTTAGCCTTTTTTTTCTTATATAACTCATTGCAAACTAAAAAATGGCAAACCATGTTATCCTAGCTTTAGGGAGGAAAGGGGCTTTGGAATTGTTTTGGGAGTGGGTTTCAAACAAGTGTGGGGTATTTTTATTTGCTTTTGTTTTGATTTGAAAAAAAAATGATGATGAGAAAAGAATAGAAAAGAAAAGAAAGAGTTTAAAAAGTAAAGTTCAAAAGAAAAAAATTGTGCATAATCAAAGAAAAAGAAGTACAAGAAAAGCAAAGAAAGAAAAATATTTATAAATGCAATAAAAGTTGTTATGGTTGATTTTCATCCTTGTAAATTCCTTTAACTCTCATTTCTTTGTTTCTACTCCTCTTTTAACTTGTTGGCTTGCTCCCCATTGCCCCTCTTTTCTCTTAGTTTTAGCCTAAATATCCTTTTCTTATCCACCTTTACCTAAGCCATTCATTACAAGCTAATAAAGTCCTTTTGATCTTTTGATGCATGTGTAGTTCAAGTTGAATGAATTAGAGTCTTGTCAATACTTGGTTGTGCTAGTTACATGTGGTGTTTGAGTGTAAACACAAAGCCATACACATTATATGAGGTTGAGTGTTGCCCTTTTAGAGACTTCGATCACCTTGGTACATTCTTAATTCTAAACTTGACTACTTTCTCACTTTACACTTTGTGATCATGTTTCCATGGATTGTTTGTTACCGTAATATCATTCTTTTGTCTTTCTCACTTTTGTGCATTGTTATGATTCATTGAAAAATATGTGTGCCTTGTTCATACTTTTCTTTTAAATTTTTGATTTACTTTAGTTTGAAATTTTCTCTTTGTCTTTCTTTTAGTTTTGCCCAGAAGTGCAAATGTTTAAGTGTGGGGTATTTTGATGGAGTACCTTTAGTTAAATATTTTTCTATCATTCTTAGCTTATTTTACTTCTCTTGGACTTTTATTTTCCCATTCTAATTCAGTTTTTGTCTTAGGCAAGTTAGTGGGCTTAATTGCTAATTGTTGCGTATTTTTGGATTTTATGCTCACTTGATGTATCTTCCTTGTATAGGACCTACAAAGCTCTACAGAACTCCGAATTGAGCGTTCTTATAGTCCTTGGAAAGATAACGAAAAGATCTACAAGTTTGCCAGAAATAAGCTGACACCAATTCTGCCATTTGGAGGATCATTTTAGGCTTTGAAGTTAGAACCACTACACTTATATTTTGGGCTGTTGGACTTTTATTGGTGTAAATAGCATAAATAATTAGAATTGATGGGTTGTTCATGGCCCATTCTTTTCATCAGACTTAGTCACTATATATTAGTGACATTAGGAGGAATTAATACATTACATTTCATTTTGCAAAAAAAAAAAACAGTTTTACATTTCTCTTTTTAAGTTTTTAGAATCAAAACCCTTTCTCTTATTTTCTCTCAACTGTTCTTCAATGTTCTTCATTTTCGTTTTCCCTTCTTCCATTTTCGTGCACTTATTTCATGGGGCTTTCATTGATGATGATCATGGAAGGCTAAATAATCAATCAATCCAAGGATCCAACCCAAGCAAGAGAAGAATTTGAGTTCTGGTTTGGTATTTTGAATTCTGTGTGAATGTTCACTTTCTTCTTCAATTGCTATTCTGTTTTCATGATTATGAATGCGTTTAGGATTGAAAGCGGATTAGGTTATGGATTCATTTCCTAATTTTGAATATAAATCATAGATTAATTGGATGATATTTCAATTAGGGTTGTGGTTTCAATTAATTTAGGGATAAATTTCTGAGAACGATGATGATTCGAATAGCTTAGTTTGGTGAATTGGATTGATACTCTTTAATCTGTTTTACATTACTTGTTATCAATTCTGTTAGTTTCTGCATTGATCTTTAATCATAGTTTGTCTTTTTTCAATTTTTACTTCGCGCCTGCAAACTGTTCGACAAAAATCCCATTTATTGTCAGTAGTGAATTGAAGATAGAACCATATTGATAGTGTCTTTGAGTCGACCTAGGTTAATCCTTTGCTACAGAATTAGTGTAGTTTAATAGTTTTGAAGCAACCCGACAAACGCTTATCACATGCATGTTTCTCTTAAGCAGTGCTTTGAAGGGATTCCACAATGCTCAAGTCACTAAATGCAAGGTTACTACTAAATGTATTGCGGTTACAGTAAGTAATTTAAATAATGATTTATGTCTTCAAAATAACTTTTATTACTATTTACACTAATTTTCGTTTAACTTTGTCTATGTTATTGAATTTGGTGTAGTAAGCAAAAAGGAAGCACTGAGTGTGGCTATTGTGTCATGCATTGGATGTCGACGATACTCCAAGGAGGCTTCAGGGATAACTGGGATATGGTAATTGTCTAATTCAAAACTAATTGTATTTTTTATACTTGTTTTTATTTATACTTACTAAATTATGTTTATTATGTCATGCAGTATTTTATTGATCAGAGACAACTAGAACCCAAGCAATTGAAGGCAATAAGGCTTCAGTGGACTACATTTTATCTTAGAGTTAGAAATGAAACATTAGGTGGTTAAGGGATTTTTTAAAAATTGTATAAATAGTTTAAAATTACAATCGCTAAAGGAAATCATTTTATGTATATTAACACTATTGAATTTACTTTGTAGGTTATATGAATTTACTTTTTATTCGTATATTATTTAATTCTACTATATTTTGAAAATGCCTGGATGTCTATTTTTTCATTTGCAGGATAAATTTGGGTAAAATTAAAAAAATAGATAGTATATTAAAAAAATTAAAAACTTAACTTCAGTTTTTAGTAAAAATCGGTGTTATTTTTTTAATGATATCTGATGTTGCTGTGAGTGATGTAACAACATCAATTTTCTTTTAAAAATGATGTTGTTAAATCAATTAACATCAATTTTTAACAAAAATCGATGTTAAATTATCAAATTTTACATTTTTTTCTTATTTGGCGACATCGGCTTTTCTAAAAACCAAATGTTGTATACTTTTGTTAACATCAATTTTTGAAAATCCATGTTAACGTTCATACTTTCAATGTTGGTGGTTTCAACATCGATTAAAAATTGATGTTGAATGTCCAAAAAAACTGATATTGAATGTTATTTTTCTAGTAATGAGACATAGAGAAAACCCTTCTCTACTCTTACCTCTAGAAAAGTATACATTCAGAAACAAAGTAGTATGGAGAGAAACAACTTGATGATCCACTACAGATGAATGCAAATGATTACCAAACTTGAATCAAGGTTGCATGAAAAATCTCAGAACATTATCTCCAATTTCTTCTTTAGGAAGTTGCCCAAAGGGAAATCTTCTCAAAATTTCTTGAAGCTTGAGGATTTGAGGGGCAAAGACTGAATAGCTCATAGTATCTTTTCTCTATTCAGAAAGGTTATGAAATTCGTTGTTATTTCATTGTTTCTAGTTAAAACAAGAATCATCTTTTTATAGAGAAAATTGTTTTAACTATCAGTAATTGATTAAATCACTTATGTAATCGATTAAAGTGTTCTTGAGCTTTCTGGAAAGACTTATGAACAATGTAATCGATTATCACAAGAAGCTTTATTCAAATTAGTTGCCAAGTAATCGATTACCACCATGCTGTAATCGATTATCACAGGAAGTCCATTATGTGATTTTGAACTATGTAATCAATTAGCATAGTTTCGTAATTGATTAAAATGTTCTTAGTTCTCAAGTAATAGATTACCACTTGCTGGTAATCGATTAAACCAGTTAGAAAATATTTTTTCAAAACTTGAAACATGGAACACCTGGCTTTTTATGCATTCATGAAAACCTTGTGTTTTAGAGATGCTTTTTGTGAAACTTTTGCTTTTGTTAACACATGAATGCAAAATCATGAATGAGCTTTATTTAATGGATCATAGGAGGCATCACTTAGCCATACACAAATTACAAATGTCATTCAATTGAATTGGCATGTAAAAAGCCTAAACATTTCAATGTCTAAGAACCTCAGCTTCATTGATCCTCTCTAGCTCCCTTTGAGTCTAACAGTCTCCCCTTTTTTGGCTTTGATCATGCCAATCTTCAATTGAACATCTTGATCCTTAGTGTTCTTTTAGGAGGAAGTTTCCAAGTGTAACGATCCGCCTCATCGCTACAATATCACTAACTCAAATCGTGTAAATTTCAAATTTTAATGAAGACTTCATTAATTTGATTATGAAAATGAGAGAAAATATTTCATGATAATACACTTATCATACAATGAACAAATACATAAATGAATACATATGTATGTATATTTTAAACCATTACAGATCATTCACATGTCAGAACTTAATTTAGTTTTTTGTTTTATATGCATTTACGCCTGGTATTTACATGCCCAATCAAAAAGGAATCAAGGAACCAACTACAACAAAACAAAGAGTTGATAACAAAATACAACTATTTTCCAAAAATGAATTCCAACATTATGACGTCGGCTTGGTAGCTCCAACAGAAAGGATCTCCTTCCAAGGTCACCTACTGCTGCTCTTCTACTCCAACGAACAAAGGTTCGTGATCATCACAGGTACCAACCATACGGTACAAAAATTGCAAGGGTGAGTTTATTATACAAAGTCAATAAGAACACAATGCAAATCAACATAACTAATCCTCAACAATAATTATGCTTAGAACGATGCATGCACCTGATTCCACTCTCACTATGTAATGTGGTACCATATGAAAACAAAGATGAACATACACGATTAACCAAGAAGGGGGTGAATTGGTTAAAATAGGGACTTTAAAATTTCTTTGAAAACTAGCAGCGGAATTAAGATAGTATCATAAGTTTTCCCTTGTTAAAAATGAAACTTTCAATCAATCAAGACTCACTCTTCACTTCAAGCAATTCCAAAAAAATATTTTAGTTGAACTTGAAAAAGATAAATCACAAGATAAGCAAGTTTAAGAAACAAGAGAACACCAAATCTATACTGGTTCAACCCTCAATAGAGAAGCTAAATCCAGTGTCTTCTAACCAAACCTGATTAGAGTTCCATTAAGTCAAAATATGTCTTTACAAGCTTTACAAGTGATCACCATTATCAAACCTAGATAAAGAAACTGAAATCTAAAACCCTATTAGACTTCTAGTCACAAAGAACTAGAGAACACTACCCTATTCTTTGCTCTAGAGAACACTACTCTAGAAAAAAGCTCTAAAGAAACTCTTTGATCTTAGAATTTACAATAATTAACAGAAACAAATCAATTCAGTGTAAAAGTTCAAGAGAGATACAACCTTATGATCCTCAGAAGATGAGGGAATGAATTTTACCAAGAAATTACAGGTTGAATGAGTGCTAGAGTTGAAAACAGCTCTCTTGAAAAACTCTTGAAGAATCTTTGTTCAAAGCAACATATCAATTATGCATGTGTTCTTGTGTTTTGAAACAAGAAGTATGAGACCCAAAAAATATTTTTCTCAGAGATTAAAAGCTTTAGGAGTAATAGGTAATTCGTAAAATCAGTTCTCTTCATTATAGTAAATGTATAGACCCAATAGCTTTTTATAGAAAACAAATTTAACTACACATAATCGATTAAAACGTTAGTGTAATCAATTATTTTAACTAATCTAATCGATTAATATGCCAAATAATCGATTAAAGTGTTCTTGGCACAATCTGGAAAAGATTTAAGAACAATGTAATCGATTAAAATGACATGTAATCGATTAAGGCAGTCAGTCTCATAACGACTAGGAATGAAAGGTTAAGCTCCGTTCACGAATTCTTCTTGATGGAGAGGACTTTCTGTTGCTGCTACAGTGGTTCTCGAGAGTTTAAGTGGTACAGAAGGTGGAAGAAGAGAGATTTCTGGTGCAAAGAGTTTAGAGAGAGAAAAGAGGAGAAACACATATAGAAGTGAGAGTGAATCATGCTTCCGCTTCATGCACTGCTATTTATAGATGAAGCACTGAGGCAAATTGCCAAAAGCTTGAATCAGCCAGCTATCACAGCCACCATAATGGCCCACTTGCGTGACCAAACAACCACCACTTCTTTTACTATGCCTGTACGGACAGCTTATCTCAGCCACAAAATTTGATTTCCACCTTTCTTCGCACAAACACCCATGCAATACACTTTAACAGATTGCAAGATTTATATTAAACAATTAATCAACACAAATATCTTTCTACTTGTAAAATTTCAGGGTGCTACATAATTGATTACGATTAAGTGGTAATCGATTAAGGCAGTCATACGTGTTTTGAACTTTTGTATTGTGCAATCGATTACGATTTGCTTGAAATCGATTAAAGTGTTCTTCATGGCTTTTTAATAGATTACACAAGCTGGTAATCGATTAAATCAGTGCACATATTGATTTTCCAAAACATAAGCCATGAGAAATTTCTTTTTATATGCAAAACATGTAACCTTATATGTTTTTCTTAAATCATGTATGCATGTATGTGATTATGCTTATGCAATGCAAGGATCACAAGATAAGCCTTTTGAACAACTTAAAAAATTACAAATGCCTTCAATTGAGAGGTATGTAAAAAAGCTAAAATCCTTTAACCAAAGGGTTTCATCCTTGACTTGATCTTCTTTCCAACTCTCCCTATATCCAACAATCTCCCCCTTTTGGCTTTGATCATGCCAAATACCAATTGAGCATTTGTTGTCCCTTTAAGTGTATGAGAGAGATGAATGATATGAGCTTCATACTTAACTTGAAATCAACTTAGCCTTTTGCCAAGATCAAGTGTTAAGTAACCTTGCATAAGCAGAAAATTATTTCTTTGATTGCTCCCCCAATCTTAGGTAATTTTTCATAGAGTTCAGAGTAATAGATTCAGAGCAATAAGGATTCAATTTTTTTCAGTCAAATTGCACATGTTCACATAATATCTCCCCAAACATATATTCATTATATATAACCATTTTATTTCTCCCCCTATTTGGCTTAGCAAAGACAAAAATGTCATTGTAAAAACAGGATAAGCAAGGAAGAAATGAATAGGAAACATAAAATTTTATTCAATAATTGAAAAAAAGGGGGACAATGTTGACAATGTAAAAATAGAACATTAATCAAAACATGAAAGCAAGTAACTTGTAACCATAAAACAAACATGAACAAAGATGAATAGCCTAAGCTAGAGCTTATTAAACTAATCATTAACCATCCTAGACTCAGTATTTTCCAGCCTAGACTTAATTCCATCCATGCTTGAGTTGGCCTCAGCCCTATTCTCATGATGTAAGGACAACAGAGAATCCATCTTTTGAATCATAAGGGATTCAAAAGGGTTGTATTGCTATTGATCAGGGCCTTCTTCAGCCTCTTCTTCTTCGTCAACTCCTTCTCCAGTGATATGCTTCTAGCATATAGTAGTTTTTAGGCTTAATTGAGTAATAAATTAATTAAAGAGTTAGTAAATTAGTTTAGGAATTAGTGAATTATTACTTAATTGCATATTTCTTAAGTTTCTTAGTATTTTCTCATTTAGGAACCAACAACAGAGGAAAAGAAGCTAAAAGGAATAAGCCAATGCTCTCGAAGTTCCCACGCGAGTCGCGCCATCATCCACGCGATCAGCGCCAGATGATAAAACACAGGATCTCAGTTCGAACAAGTCACGCGAGTTGCGCCAATTACCACGCAAGTCGCGCCATCCTATCAAACTCAAGTATCCAGTTCGAATAAATCACGCGATCAGTGCCAACATCCACGCGATCAGCGTGAGAAGTCACAGAACAACCTTTTCAACTCGAACAACTCACGCGATTAGCGTGGGACTTCACGCGAATCGCGTGAGAAGCTCGCGGGTTCCCCAATTAAAAAGATTTAATTTGGTTCAGTGTGGGGATTTGTGAAAACTTACTGGAATAAAACCTAGGACGTTTTGAGGCATAAAGGGAGGCCTCTGGGTCACAAAGAGAGAGCTTTTGAACAGAGGTTTAGAGAGATTGCTAAGGAGGAAGCCATTGAAGCACATTGGGAGAAGATTGGAAAGCTGCAGAATCATACCCTTTGTAATCCTTTCTTTTCTTCTGGTATATTAATCATGGAAGTATTGTTAACTCTAAGTATGCTTGGCTAATTTCTGCATTGTGGTTGAGCCATGAACCTATGAGGAATTCCTCTATGTATTGATTGGTTTTGATAAGAATGTCATAGTTGCTTTGTTCCATTTTGCTATTCACTGCATAATTCTTAATTGAACTGGCCATTCTCTTAAGAGGGTTAGGGTTAGGGTTCGTGATGGAGTGCCTTTAGTTAAATATTTTTTATATCATTCTTAGCTTATTTAACTTCTCTTGAACTTTTATTTTCCTATTCTAATTCAGTTTTTGTCTTAGGCAAGTAAGTGGGCTTAATTGCTAAGTGTTGCGTATTTTCGGATTTTTGCTCACTTGATATATCTGACTTGTGCAGGGTCTACAGAGTGCTACAGAACTCCGAATGGAGCATTCTAGGAGTCCTTGGAAAGATAACAAAAGGATCTACAAGTTTGATAGAAATAGCCCGAGACCAATTCTGTCATTTGGAGGGTCATTTTAAGCTTCAAAATCGGAACCTCTGCACTTGCAATTTTGGGCTGCGAATTTGATTTTATGGTTGTAAATAGCAAATAACTAGAATTGTTGGGTTTGTTTATGGCCCATTTTAAACTCCAGACCTTGTCACTAATATGTAGTGACAAGGTCTGGAGTTTAAAATGGGCCATAA